>JACDJE010000483.1:46694-81113 GCA_016647715.1 Pavo muticus | reverse complement strand
GGGGGGGGGAAGCTTCCATCTTTTACTAATTTATTTTATAGTTTGTGGAAACATAACAGTTGAAACTGGACCCACAGCTTTGAAAAGTCAGTTTAGCAAACAACACTGGGAAGTAATCAGAGAGAAAATCTTGTAGCAACTAAAAAATTCAATACTAATTAAGTTTGTTGTTAAGAGAAATTTTTGACAGCGTTTCATTAGTAAGTACAACAAAACTAATGAGGAGAAAATTAAGAAAATAAGAACTAAGCCTGTTTTCTAACAATGAATTAAAAGTGAAACTTTAAGAAAGACTATGATTTAAGAAGGAAATGAAATAGGAAACATTCTAACTACTAATATATATATATATATTTATATATTTGGTACCTCTATATTTTTGTCATCACATTATGACCAAACCAAATGACATTTTGCATACATAACTCTAATATTATTTTCTGTGATAAATGGTTAAAAGTAACAAAGATTGTCTCCACTTGCACTATGTAACAGAGGATCTAAATATTTAGTATCTGAGATTAAAAGGTGATATTAAAGCTCTTAAAGAACAGTGGTGATTTAGGTAATATTTTTATTTCTTTATCTATTAGCTAAATGCCTATTGATGATTAAAGAGGATAAAGAAAAAGAAATCAGAGGAAAAAAGTAAACACAATGTCTATTTGTTATTGATAGGCCCTAGTTAATCCATTGGCCCTGAAGCAGATAATTTAGGGATTTTCGATGCATTGCTGGTGAATTCAGTTTATGTTAGAGTTTATAATCCCTGTGACCTCAATTATTGAATATGAATGATGGCAAACACTACTAATGCAAATGACTGGTGTCTTAATTTCTTTATAAAATCCAATACTTAGTTAACTAGCTGTGAATGAAGGTTATCTGAATCACAAAACACCACACCCTTCATCTTTTGAAAGGAAAAAGAGTGTTCTGTCTGTGAAGGTCACTGCTTTAACTGCACATATTCCTTATACTCGGTGATGTGCAGAAAAGAGGCACTGTTTTTTTTTTTTTTTGGTTGGTTGGTTTTAATCCTTACATAATATAAGGTAATTGAAAAAATATTTTGTTTAGAGAGGTACTATTTTTTAATGTTTTCTATTTTGAAACTTCAGTACACCTATTCCAAATGCATCTCTATTGCAGTACAAGAGTCCTTGATAGCTTTAAAGAAATAAGCAATGAAGCAGGAGTTACTGATCGAAGCTGAGAGTCTAACTCTTGTGAGAATTGCTCACAAGCCAATAACTTAGGCTCAGGCAAGGATCTCAATGAAAAGTATTTTATTTCGCGATTGCATTGTCGGGCGTCCTGCAAACAGAACCACACACTGCAAGTAAAAACAGGATCTTATATTCCTAGTTCCCAACACTGAGTATTTCCCGTTTTCATGTTAGCTGAGTACTCCAGGTTGACGTCCNTTTTTTTTTTTTTTTTGGTTGGTTGGTTTTAATCCTTACATAATATAAGGTAATTGAAAAAATATTTTGTTTAGAGAGGTACTATTTTTTAATGTTTTCTATTTTGAAACTTCAGTACACCTATTCCAAATGCATCTCTATTGCAGTACAAGAGTCCTTGATAGCTTTAAAGAAATAAGCAATGAAGCAGGAGTTACTGATCGAAGCTGAGAGTCTAACTCTTGTGAGAATTGCTCACAAGCCAATAACTTAGGCTCAGGCAAGGATCTCAATGAAAAGTATTTTATTTCGCGATTGCATTGTCGGGCGTCCTGCAAACAGAACCACACACTGCAAGTAAAAACAGGATCTTATATTCCTAGTTCCCAACACTGAGTATTTCCCGTTTTCATGTTAGCTGAGTACTCCAGGTTGACGTTCTTCCCAATTCGCCTATCATGCGCACATCAAGAACCTATCCCTTCTTTGTCAGGTAAGCAAGTAGTTGACAAAGTCCATATCTCTTTGTCTCTCCAAGTAAGCAAAATCTACAAAACAGGTGCCAAGCCAGTATCACTCGCCATACATCTGCCAGATAAGTTTGTTTCTTCTTGTGCAGTTCTGGGTGCAGATGCCCCCCTCCCCCAGTGATTTCTCCAAGGGAGCAGAGTACATAAATTAACATGCCAGCCAGACTCTTTTGATAGTGCTAAAAACAACATTCTTTTGCAGACTAGTACTATTCCTGTTATCTCTCAAGAATGCACATACTCTATTGTTTAACCATAGGCAAAAACACATGATAAAAGATATCATGAGTTCTGAAGTATGCCCCTTTTATACAACGTTCTATTACTTATTTGAAAACAATATTTCATTCGATTACTTGTGCAAAAACAATATTTTGTCCCCCACACTCCATACTAGTATAAATTCTCTATTCCAGTTAAAACATTCCAAAAGATTTCTGTGCTGATTTTGCCTGGGATAGAGTTAATTTTCTCCATGACAGTTCATATGTTGCTGTGTTTTGGACTGATGTTTAATTGTGGCTGAACAGTGATTACACGAAGTTAAGTTCGTTTTTTATACCCATGCTATCCTGCCAGCAAAGTGGCTGTGGGTGCACAAGAAGCTGCCAGAGGACACAGCCTGGACAACTGACCCATTAACCAAAAGGATTTTCCATATCTCATGAAGTCATTTTCAGCAATAAAAATGATGGGGGAAGTTTACCAGAGGTGCCAGAGCTCAGGGAATTAATAGGCGTTGTTCAGATGGTGGCGAATAACTGCTTTTTGCATGACTTGTTTTTGTTGTTGTTTGTTTATTTGGTTGGTTTGTTGTTGCATTTGCTATTTTTTTCTCTATTTTTTTTTCATTTATTTAGCTTATTTTCTAACTTAACCTGTTATCTCAATCCAGGAGTTTTTAAGTTTTGTCATTTTAATTCTCTTCCTCCATTCTGCTGATAACAGGAAAGGCAGTGAGCAAGGAGCTGTGTGGTGCTTACCAGGGTTAAGCAACAACAACTTCAAATGAGTTTTTTGGACTTGGTATTTAGGTTACTAAAGAATATGAGAAAGGCCTGAATTAATTTATATCTTCCTTGAGAAGAATGAAATTTACTAGGAAATTTTCTGTGTTTCTAGATCATAAGGAGAAGTATGTCCACTAATTTTCTGTGAAATACAGTAAATGGTATATACTAAATGAATTAGTAATTACATAACTTTCTCTAGAACATGAATAGTTGTAATTTCTGATGCTATAGCTAGGGAGGAAATGTGCTACAGCACAGATGTTGGCATGTATTCCCTGTTTGTACCTATTTTTCCAGGAGAAGCTCTGTGACTAAGATATCAAGATGGCAGTTAACATTCTGACTGAAACTTTCTCTCTCTTATTGCTGTGGTTCCTGTGAATCTTCCTAATAATGAGAGCCTAAAGAGACTTAGATGAGCCTGTGGTCTCCAACGATTAGTTTCTCCATCAATCAAAGTATAGTGCAAGTTTACTTTAAAAATGGTTTGTCCACACATTGAAATAATATTTCTCCAAGGCAAGTAGAGATTTTCAGGGTTAGGGAAAAGTAACATTATTAAGTATGAAAAATAGCATACATATTTGTAGGTATGGATCCCAGAAAGGAAGATTGAAGCAAATAGCTTGGGAACATAGATGCAGTTAGAAGTTAGAAGCTTTGCAATCCCCAGACCAAAATATAAGCTGTTCACAAATTTATATGCTTGTGAAAAACTTGTCCTCTCTTCTTGAGCAAAATATCTCTCAGTCATAATACGCTATAGAGAGGAAAATCTAATGCTTTCACAAGTTTCCTCTTGGCTATTTATGTGAAATTGTTGTTTAAAAATGACTATGCAAAAAGTGGGTTTTTTTATGCATACTCAAATAGTCATCTCATCACACATTCCAAGTTTCTAGACTTTGAAATAAGCCAGAAGATACATTGTGTCTCTGTATGCTTTAGACATCAACATTTAAGCTTTCATGTATGTTTCTGTGCTGGCGACAGCAGTGATGCACAGATATTGAATCTATCTTCTAGTCACTCCAGTGAAGACAGCCGTTTTCCTGAATTTTTCATCGTCCTTTGGCTTCCGTCATCAACGAAGGTAAACAGTTATAAAACATTATGCTATACATGAATGCTCATGTGAATGCCAGTGTGAGCAGTAGTCAGTCTTTTATCACACTGCTTGAGTATTGCTGTCCAACAAAAAATTAGTAGTAGGACTTTCTGTTGCACTGAGGTACTAAGTTTGCAGCGGTGAAGAAACAACAGCTGAAAAAGAGTGCTAGTTAATTAAAGCTTCCTTTAAAGTAATAAGGGGTTTTGATGCAATTAAATATTTAAATAATTAAATATAATTAAATAAATCCTAGTATAAGAAGGAGGTCTAAATATCATGTTGACTTTAACTTAATAAACAATAATAGTAATAATAGTAATACTATCACTCCAAAAAAGTGTTTCTGGTCTACTCTAATTATATTTATTCTCTATATTAAGCAAATTTCAAAGATGAAGTGTTATTTACCTGCTTTCCACACTGTTAGAAACATGAGAAACATGAGAAACATGAAAAACTGAGAACTTTTGCACCTTGGACTAGATTGAGTACGTAAGAAAAAGATGTTAGTAAATTTTCTATGTAAGTGATTTTCTTTTTAATAGAATTACAGTCTGTTCTTAGCTCATACAGATCACTCCTACAGCATAAAGTGTTCTGTTAACCTTGTCTGGCTATTGAAGCTGTGTTGTTGATTTGTGCTCCTTATAATTATTATGCTGAGCCCCCAGAAATGGGCCCTGTCCTGATGTGCATCCAAGTCCACGTTGCACACTGAAGAAGGGATAGACACCAGGAGTCCAATACATCAGACTGTACAGACCTGTCACTTCAGAGTGAGGAGGGCTCAAGTCTGTAACTAGCCTGCATTTGGGACTCAAATGTGTATCTGTGCATGATGCTACACCAAATGGCTCCTCCAGCTCTTCTCTAGCACAACTGAGAAGGGAAAATCTTGTAGAGCATGGCTGCTTTTGAGGAGACACCATGAAATCATCAACCAGTCCCTCAGCCTTACCAGCCTACCTTCAGGCTGTGTCTCTGCTTTTGCTTCTTGACAGTGTAGCATGATTAAGACTGAAGATGTAGGCATGGTTTAGTGGGTGATATTGGTGGTAGGAGAATAGTTGGACTGGATGATCTTTGAGGTCTTGCATCAGTACTTGTTTTTGAAAAATCAACTTTTCTAAAAAACAACAAATATTTAATATATGTTTCTAGCTGGTATAAATGTAAAGGCTTGATGAAGATGGAGTTGGACTCGATGATCCTTGTGGGTCTCATCAGATTTGGGATGTTCTATGATCCTATGATTCTATGATAAAAATCAATACCAAATGAGATATTGTTATTTACATCCTTTTGTTAATTTATTTATTTTAATATTAAATGAGAAACAGAACAGAGTTTGACCAGAAAAACTGTATATAATGTCACACTATCATATCTTCTAATAGGAAACATTACAACTTTTTACAACTTTAAATAAAGTTATACCATGGAAATAAATAAAACTAAAATATTAGGATAAAATTGTTGAGATCGGGAAATAGTGTGTAAAGATAATTTGCAGGTAGAAATGAAAAAGCAGTTTAGAAGAAGTAAATGATATTTTGGGACTTTATTTCCATTTGAGCAGGCATACACTTCAGTATAGTATAGATTTTTAATATAACTTTGGTTTTGAATATAATATTGAAGTTTGCAAATATATAGAGCTTACTTTCTATATACAGCTTGCATTCTATAATTGCTTCCACAAAAGACTGGAAAGGTTTGAAATAGACTAATACACTTTTTCTTCCTGCTAAGAGCAGCAGAATTGTATCTAGCTTATTTTCCCACTGTTCAGCACCTGATAGGTGTTCTTTGATTAAATTTCTTATCCATGCTCCCCCCCCCAAAAAAAACCCNAGAGTGTCCTCAGACAAAATCCAATAAACTGCAATCAATCATTTCAATTGTGTAATAAAGGCTTGAGAAGACGAAGCTTTGCCACCAAGATGTGACATTGTTTTCCATTAAATAATGAAGTAGTTACTGCTACAGTAATCCTTTGTCGAATAATAGGGAGTAAGGGCAATTCTTCTGTCATTATCTTATGTTATTGCATTTTGCTGAAGTACTTGAAACACTAGAAAACACTGTACTGAAATCACAGCAATTGGAATGTTACAAAGGATTTTCCTTTGCAATGAGAAAATGATTTGCTCAGTTTGCATACTTAGTGGTTCCAAAAGTATTTGTCATTTATTGTTATAAGTGCTGCTCTGAAAATCTCAGTAGAAACTACAGATTATATGTGCTACTCTGCGCACTGAGGAACATGAAGAAAAGAAAAAAAGAAACAAAAACAAGGTCAGAAAACCTCTGAAATAAAAATAGAAGGGATAAGATAACAATATGAGGTATCTGAATTTTGTAAAAATCTTCATGAATGTCATTTATCTGACATAGACATTTATTTTAGAATCTTCCTGTTTTAATCCCTACTACCTCCTAGCTGTTAACGGAATAACAATACTCAGCATTCCATCCCATTGTCTCTATTTGCATGTTTTGTGATTTTGGACTTGTATATTTTAGTCACTTGCTAACATAAGGGTTCCTCTTATCTATCTAAATTATTCAGAGTAAATTTGTATGTCCCAGCTAATCACTTTGTTGTCTTTACAACCTGTAATCATCAGGGATAACTACTTTCAAGGCTTGATTCACTTGACCTATTTTTTTAGGAGTTTCCTTCAGAATGTGATGAATAATTCCATGGCAACATCTATTCTCCATTAGCTACGTTCAAATGTAGGCATCAACAGTATGAATATCTAAATTTGGTCAGTTAAATACTTGCTTCTGGAGCACAGTTATCTTCCTTACTTATCTCTCCTACTCTTTTATGAGCTCCATCCTCTAAAGCATGAGGACTATTGATGTCTTAAATATTCACTACAGTTACAGTACTGGAAACCGAGGCTTCCTTAATAACTGAGTAAAAACATCACAGTGGAGACCTGGGACAGAAAGCTAAATCCACAGTCATTTTCTCCTTTTATGATGATGCTTGATCAAAAGCCAGACATGAAAATTTTCAAATAAAAATACAAAATTATTGTTTTAAAATAAAAATCTAAAGCAGAAAATGGTCTCAGGTAACATAATAAATTCCAATCTGATTAAAACAGTGGATGTGGTAGAGTACATAACATTACACAACAATTTCGGNTGGCAGGGGGGTTGGAGATTCATGATCCTCAAGGTCCCTTCCAACCCGGGCCATTCTGTGATTCTGTGAAAACCACTCGTGACTGGTTGCCAGCTGGATTTTACGTCATTCACCACCATTCTCTGGGCCCAGCCCTCCTCCCAGTTCTTTACCCAGCAAAGAGTGTACCTGTCCAAGCCATGGGCTGTCAGCTTTTCTGAGACAGTACTGTGGAATTCAGCGCCAAAGGCTTTGCTGAAGCCTCGATAGACTATGTCAACAGCCTTTCCCTCATGTACCACGCAGGTCACTCGATCATAGAAGGAGATCAGGTTGCTCAAGCAGGATCTGCCTTTCATGAACACATGCTGGCTGGGGCTGATCCCCTGGTTGTCCTGAACATGCAGTGGGATCTCCCTCAAGATGATCTGCTTCATAACCTTACCTGGCACCATGGTCAGGCTGATGGGCCTGTAGTCTCCTGCGTGAACTCCTCCCCATCTGTACGGAAAAGTATCTCAGCTATTATATTCTTGTACTCAAGGGGGAGTACAAGAACAGAGTAGGTACACAACATGGTTTAGGCTGTGATTTTAATTGAACGACCATGGGAACAATATGACAAAAGGAGATGGAATATCTACCACAAACCTACAGGCACAGGTATGTGAGTTGACAGGAAAAATAATAACAAAAGAGAGTTCTGTTTCTCATGCTGCCCTGCCACTGAGGAGTCTGAGGTTGCACAAGGATCTCAGAGGGTACACAGACAGGACAGCTGACTCAAAGTATATTTCATATGACATCATGCTCAACAATAAAACTGGGCTAATTGACCAGGGTGGCTGTCACTGCTTATGGACTGGCTAAGCATTGGTAAGCTGATGGTGAGCAATTATGTTGTGCATCACTTGTTTGCTTGATTGTTTATTTTTATTTCTTTTCCCATTTGAAACCATCCTTGTCTCAACCATTATGTTCTCATTCTTTTTTTGATTCTCTCCCCTATTATACAGACAGGGACAGGAGTGCTAACAGCTCTGCAGTCTTTAGCTGCGTGCCAGGTTAAATCACAATAGTGTGTAATGGTTATGACAAAAGATGATGCTAAGAATGTGAACGTTCTTTATATTTAAATGAATAACTTCTGATGTTCTGAAGGAAGATAGATTTCTCTGATAGTTAACCTGTTAATGTTAGTAGCTATGTACATGTGTTTTAGCAATAAATGTAGTACCTTTTAAGATGCAGAGGAGTTGTCTATGAAAATATATAATTAAAAACACAATAATATATGATAAGAATAATTTCATAAAAATATTTCCTACAAAAATAAAATTTCCATCAACACTAAGAATCAAATTTATATATACTACTATAATTCATCATTTCAGAAAACAATTTTTTGGTACTCATTAAAATAACTTTGTGAGTAACAAATATCATAAGCTATTCCAGATTACTCCCACAACTCTCTTATGCTTAAACTTACTGTAGTTCTACTGAGTGCATTAATAAGCAAAATACAGTGCAGTAATGCTATGACAAAAAGCAGTATGATGATGTGCAACTGTATGGAAAGAAAAACATGTATATGCGCTGCTACAAATTCTACAATTATTGGGACATAGAACTGGGACATTTATATCCCAGAATTTGTAAGTTGTTACAAATGTCATTCTGAATTAGTATACTTTAATGTTATTAACAGGCACTGAAATAACTGTTATATGCTCTTCAAGAGAAGTTTCGAAGCTTGTCTTGCTGAACAACTATGCATCTTTGCATAATTGCAATCTCTCAAATACAATATTATCTTTAGAACTTATTTCAGTTTAAGAAATAAAAAAAGAATAAGCATTTCACCTCTGAGCTCTTGTCTAATTTGTCATTGTAGTTAATAAGTACCTAGATCTTAATTCAGCTGTCTATACAGACTTCTATTGCCATTGGGTTACTAATTTTATTTCTTCTGGTCTCCAGCTGCTGAATCAGTAGTGTAGCACATGAAATCCTATAACAAACCTATTCAGATTTATTAAATAGCACATGTTGCTCTGGGCTCTGCTTAGATCTTCCTCTAGCCTCTCTAGTACAATAAAAATATATAGTTATTCTGTAGGTCATATTTCACATCTTGTGTAATATTTCAAAATCCTGTGTTCACAGATATGTTACTAGTAGGCAATGATATGTGGAAATCTAAATGAAATCTAAGTAAGCAAAGACCAAAGAGCTATTAATCTCCCTCAGATGTGGACACTCACATTTAGTTAAGTAAATCATAAAATATGTATTACTATTTTTGCAATTCATTTGCATTATTCTTTTAATTTGCCTTAATAAATAAGACACAACTTAGCATGTCAGAGTAGACAGATAAAACACAAGACGTGAAGAAAATGTATGGCTTCTGGAACCCAAGCAGTAGAACTCAGTGCATCTGAAATATCACTAGACAAATTAATCTAACTGTAATTAGTTCTAGTTCAGATATGAGCACTTATACTTTAGATATCTGAATTCAGGGAAGAAGATCCTTCTTTCCCAGGATGTTCAGGCACTTTTTTTGTTCACAGCTTCATGGCTGTTAATATCAGCTGGAGTTTTATTTGAAAATGATTGCACTGCTACATGAAATAATCAGATACATGCAGTACACAAACTTGTTAATGCTACATGGAGATCAGTAAGGCCTAGGCTAAGACAATTCCTCATTTATTTATTTTTTTTTTAATGTATTATTATTAATAAAGATCTTTCCAAAACAAAAACTTTTCCAAAAGTTTTTAGCATAATCTTACATAATCACAATGTAGAACCAACAAAGAAGGGGAGAAATCTGAACTTGGCAGATGAAGATAAGAACTGTTAAACTATCCTCTGGAATAGCAGTAGAACACCATTTTTCTTGGAGTGGCTCAACTTTTCTCTGATGAATAATGGGTCAGAGCAGATACAGTTGGTAAGAACTGAGAAATTCAGAGTGGCTTAGAACAACTTTTGTTATTGTTTGTTTGTTTCTTTTTGCATAGAAATTTCATATACAAATATGGAGATANTGGCAAAAAATGAATAACCTCTATATTTAGATAATAGGAATTTCTGAAAATATAATGTGCAGTGCAAGTTTCTGCATGCATGTCATAACGGATTGTTAAGCAGGGTTTGATTTCATCATATTTCAATGTTGGATTTGAAAGAGCAGTTATAAAGTTATTTTTGCACTATTTAACACAAACTGATATCTTTTGGGAAGATTCAAGGTTAGGTCTTTTGTTCTATATGAGACAGGATCTGTTTGTATGCAAAATGCATATTTACATGTTTAAATGGATGTATAGCAAATGATTGAAAATGTGTTCATTATAGAAAAAGTTTTGTGATTCATTTACTATTGAACATCTCTCAAAATCATCATATGTCAAAGCAGACTGCCTAAAATAGAGTAAGAAAAATTCATACAGAGGTTGGTTTTACAGCAGATTCCATACTGATTTATGAAGGCATTAATTTGCCATTTAGCTTTTAAATTTGACTATTAATAATTCTTGACATACAAAAGATAATGTATTATTTTGTTTTCAGTGCTAAAACTGGTGACTTTCTTAAAAGTATTACTTCCTGGTATGTATGAATTTCTTTAAGGGGCAATGCATTTTCAAAGTTTTAGACAAAAAGAATTTTAAAATAGTTTAGAAAAGCTTCCAGCTCCCCACCCTCCTTTTTTTGAATTTATTTCAAATAACTTCCCAGCATCTATGGCACTATGCATAATTAATTCTATAAGTACCAATTTTCATTAAGTTGTCACATTATTAAAATACCAGTTTACTGAGCCATTGAAAAACTGTTGCCATATATTTTGTTTGCTATGTAGCTGGATTATTTTTTTTGAGCTATATTCAATATGCACAGTACAAAATTAAAAAGTGTATATTCCAGGTGTTAGTTGATGTGTCATATGTAAAACTATATATTTTCTTGGAATCAGTTTGAAAAGCTTTATTTCAGTGTGTAACTTGATAACAGAGAAAATGAAATCAGCAGAAGTAATAACATAATTAAGCTATATGATGATAAACATAACTATAAATTAAATACTTTGGTTTTGGTAGAATCACTTCTAAATCATAAAGAATCACTTAAGTTAGTAGTTTACCAGAAAACATATTGTCTACAGTTGTATTTGTGAAAAACATACTCTCTTTAACACTTTTACACAACATAATTTTCTGAGACCCTTAAGACAATTTTTTTAAATTAAATATATCTCATAATATCTCATCAAATAAAGAAGAAATATGTTTATATTGTAAACTAATTTAAAATGGCAATAAAAAATAAGGAAAAAGAAAAAAGACTGTGAATAACAGTACGAACAATAAAAACAGCAGATAAAGGCAATGCAAGAGAACAAACTTCTAACTTCTGAAAAGGAGTGAGAACATTACAATAAGTCATTCTGGTTGACACTGAAAATATGATCAGAGCACTGATCAGCAAGAAAATTGGAAAAATGAGTGCTGCGGTAGGTAAGAAATAAATGAAAGAAAAAAGTGTGAAAAACTTGTGAATAAATACAGGAATTGTGGTTTACCATGACAATGACAAAGACCATATTCAATCTGAAGAGGGTTTATTGTTTATTTTGAGTCTCCATTGGAATCTCAAAATATACTATACTATAATATATATATATTGTATAATATATATATATAATATATAAATCTCAAAATGTAATATTGGAATCTCAGAATATAGCATGGCATATAGAAAACAAATAATTTAAAATACATAAATGCATTTTAAACTGCTATTTTTTTTTCTTTTAATACCATAAGTGAAGAAATCGTGTTTTCAATTTTTAAATAGTTCTCTCAGTATTTATAGGATGTTTCAAAAATTTATCTTCCATGTATCTTTGAGGATTAGAAACACAGGAAAAAAAAATCCTAGTATGAGGAATATTGAATAATCTTTGACATAATATGTCATCTTTATTTATTGGATACTATGTTAGAGTACAAACCTTGAGAGACAAAAATAGGAAGGCTGGAGGTTGGTTTTAGAAATGTTTTATATTCACAGAGTACAGGAACAGACAAAAACAATGACAGAAAATTGGCAAAGAGCACAGAAATATACTGCTTAATGGTAAAATAACCAGTGAAAATGAAATCCTATTTCTAATTGGGAAAGCTGGGAAGCCTCCAGCATTCTGTAACATTTCAGTTCCGGGTTCGTCAGTTACAGAGGGTCTGGATGACATCTGTCATAAATGTTAAATTTCTAATTTAGTTTAATAGTAAAATGAGTTGCAAAAGTGTCATCTCCTGCACTTTAAGCACCATGTCCTGAGTGGAACTGACACAAGTCTTTCAAATATAGGACTAGCCACAGTTCTGCTAGAAACTGTACTTACTTCTTGTGAGCAGCAGTAGAAGATGAGGTTTTGAAAGTCTATGACACTCTACTAAGAGTTTTTAACGGCATTTCTGATAGCTTAAGTGAAAATAGTGATACTAAATATGCAATATTTCCTACAAAGCACATTAGCTCATTTGATCCTTTGCCCTGATGATGCTTTAAGTTGATGTAAGACAATACCAGAATATTTAATTAATTTCAATTTTTTAAGAAGTATTTGGTCTTGCATTCAGAGCTTGGCTCTGAAGACAACAGGGCATGTAAATTGCAGTGGAAAAATCAGAAATATAAACAATAAGAAGATATCAATTACCATGACTGATATTAGCATTATAATTAAAAATGACCTCTCTTTCTGTAAGGAATGTGAAGGTACCTAGACAAATAGTTGTTTTTTTTTTGTTTGTTTGTTTGTTTGTTGCTGTTGTTTTTGTTTTCAAAATATACCGTTTGATATTAAAATACATACAAAACTAGGAACTTTTATGATAATATGGTAATAAAATAATAATATATGGTAACATTTGTCCCCTTCTGACATCTATGTTAAATCTTACTATCTTGCAATTGATGTCAAAGATGCTTCAGAACAGCAAAGAAATATTTGATGATTTTAAATGGCAAAAAGTATAGTTGAATAGGAAAGTTTTCTTTCCACCTGGAGATCCAGAGGTCATAGCATATTGAACTTCTGTAATTCAGTGAACAAGAGAAAGTGATCAATCAGATATGAGTTGCAACCTTATAGGTTTTTTGGTTTTTTTTTTTACAGGTAATGGAAGAAGAAATATGAAGCCAGGTTTAAGCTTAATTTTAATGAACTTTGCGGAATGTACAGAATGCAAAACATTTTCCCCCTCAAAGAATAAATAAATTTAAATTTCCCAAAACACAAACATTTCATAAAAACAATGAGCATACTCCCCTCACCACCAAGATTGACAAAGATTTAAAATATGAATTAGAAAATTTAATTTCACATGCAAAGAGATAGAATAAAATTAAAATGAACAAAGTTTGCTGAAGCTTAAGTGATGGCTAATTGCCACTGTTACACTATTTTGAGGGTTTTTCAATGAATTTGAACTGAAGAGAATGAAGATCCAGTGGGAAAAATGAAATTAAAAATTAAAAAAATAATTATTATTATTTACTGAGATGAGTTTGTAAGGAGTGTCACATCCCTTAAGATATCTGTTGGCCTTCTTGGGCACTTGGGCATTCTGCTGGCTCATGTTCAGATGAGCATCAACCAATACCAATACCCAGGTCCATTTCCTCTACACAGTCTTCCAGCCACTCTGCTCCAAGCCTGTAGCGTTGCCTAGGGTTGTTGTGGCCAAAGTGCAGGACCCAACACTTGGTCTTGTTGGACTACATCCCATTGGCCACAGCCCAGCTATCCAGCCTGTCCAGATCCCTCTAAAGGGCCTTCCTACCCCCAGGCAGATTGATGCTTCCAGCCAGCTTGGTGTCATCTGCAAACTTACTGAGGGTGCACTCAATGCCCTCATCCAGGTCATCAGTAAAGATATTGAACAGGACAGGCCTATGTACCTACCCCTGCGGTCTGGAGCCCCCAGTACAAGAAAGACAGCTGCTGGAGAGGGTCCAGAGGAGGACCACAAAGATGATCAGAGGGCTGGAGCACCTTCCCTACAAAGACAGGCTGAGGGAGCTGGGCAAGTTCAGCCTGGAGAAGAGAAGGCTGCGGGGTGACCTAATTGCAGCCTTCCAGTACCTAAATGGAGCCTATAAACAGGAGGGGAGTCAACTCTTTGATAGGGTAGGTAACAGCAGGACAAGGGGAAATGGTTATAAGTTGGGGGAGGGAAGATTTAGGTTGGAAGTCAGGGGGAAGTTCTTTACTATGAGAGTGGTGAGGTGCTGGAACAGGCTGCCTAGAGAGGTTGTGGATGCCCTGTCCCTGGAGGTGTTCAAGGCCAGATTGGATGGGGCCCTGGGCAGCCTGGTCTAGCATTAAATGTGGAGGTTGGTGGCCCTGCCTATGGCAGGGGGGTTGGAGATTCATGATCCTCAAGGTCCCTTCCAACCCGGGCCATTCTGTGATTCTGTGAAAACCACTCGTGACTGGTTGCCAGCTGGATTTTACGTCATTCACCACCATTCTCTGGGCCCAGCCCTCCTCCCAGTTCTTTACCCAGCAAAGAGTGTACCTGTCCAAGCCATGGGCTGTCAGCTTCTCTGAGACAGTACTGTGGAATTCAGTGCCAAAGGCTTTGCTGAAGCCTAGATAGACTATGTCAACAGCCTTTCCCTCATGTACCACGCAGGTCACTCGATCATAGAAGGAGATCAGGTTGCTCAAGCAGGATCTGCCTTTCATGAACACATGCTGGCTGGGGCTGATCCCCTGGTTGTCCTGAACATGCAGTGGGATCTCCCTCAAGATGATCTGCTTCATAACCTTACCTGGCACCAGGGTCAGGCTGATGGGCCTGTAGTCTCCTGCGTGAACTCCTCCCCATCTGTACGGAAAAGTATCTCAGCTATTATATTCTTGTACTCAAGGGGGAGTACAAGAACAGAGTAGGTACACAACATGGTTTAGGCTGTGATTTTAATTGAACGACCATGGGAACAATATGACAAAAGGAGATGGAATATCTACCACAAACCTACAGGCACAGGTATGTGAGTTGACAGGAAAAATAATAACAAAAGAGAGTTCTGTTTCTCATGCTGCCCTGCCACCGAGGAGACTGAGGGTGCACAAGGATCTCAGAGGGTACACAGACAGGACAGCTGACTCAAAGTATATTTCATATGACATCATGCTCAACAATAAAACTGGGCGAATTGACCAGGGTGGCTGTCACTGCTTATGGACTGGCTAAGCATTGGTAAGCTGATGGCGAGCAATTATGTTGTGCATCACTTGTTTGCTTGATTGTTTATTTTTATTTCTTTTCCCATTTGAAACCATCCTTGTCTCAACCAGTATGTTCTCATACTTTTTTTGATTCTCTCCCCTATTATACAGACAGGGACAGGAGTGCTAACAGCTCTGCAGTCTTTAGCTGCGTGCCAGGTTAAATCACAAAAGTGTGTAATGGTTATGACAAAAGATGATGCTAAGAATGTGAACGTTCTTTATATTTAAATGAATAACTTCTGATGTTCTGAAGGAAGATAGATTTCTCTGATAGTTAACCTGTTAATGTTAGTAGCTATGTACATGTGTTTTAGCAATAAATGTAGTACCTTTTAAGATGCAGAGGAGTTGTCTATGAAAATATATAATTAAAAACACAATAATATATGATAAGAATAATTTCATAAAAATATTTCCTACAAAAATAAAATTTCCATCAACACTAAGAATCAAATTTATATATACTACTATAATTCATCATTTCAGAAAACAATTTTTTGGTACTCATTAAAATAACTTTGTGAGTAACAAATATCATAAGCTATTCCAGATTACTCCCACAACTCTCTTATGCTTAAACTTACTGTAGTTCTACTGAGTGCATTAATAAGCAAAATACAGTGCAGTAATGCAATGACAAAAAGCAGTATGATGATGTGCAACTGTATGGAAAGAAAAACATGTATATGCGCTGCTACAAATTCTACAATTATTGGGACATAGAACTGGGACATTTATATCCCAGAATTTGTAAGTTGTTACAAATGTCATTCTGAATTAGTATACTTTAATGTTATTAACAGGCACTGAAATAACTGTTATATGCTCTTCAAGAGAAGTTTCGAAGCTTGTCTTGCTGAACAACTATGCATCTTTGCATAATTGCAATCTCTCAAATACAATATTATCTTTAGAACTTATTTCAGTTTAAGAAATAAAAAAAGAATAAGCATTTCACCTCTGAGCTCTTGTCTAATTTGTCATTGTAGTTAATAAGTACCTAGATCTTAATTCAGCTGTCTATACAGACTTCTATTGCCATTGGGTTACTAATTTTATTTCTTCTGGTCTCCAGCTGCTGAATCAGTAGTGTAGCACATGAAATCCTATAACAAACCTATTCAGATTTATTAAATAGCACATGCTGCTCTGGGCTCTGCTTAGATCTTCCTCTAGCCTCTCTAGTACAATAAAAATATATAGTTATTCTGTAGGTCATATTTCACATCTTGTGTAATATTTCAAAATCCTGTGTTCACAGATATGTTACTAGTAGGCAATGATATGTGGAAATCTAAATGAAATCTAAGTAAGCAAAGACCAAAGAGCTATTAATCTCCCTCAGATGTGGACACTCACATTTAGTTAAGTAAATCATAAAATATGTATTACTATTTTTGCAATTCATTTGCATTATTCTTTTAATTTGCCTTAATAAATAAGACACAACTTAGCATGTCAGAGTAGACAGATAAAACACAAGACGTGAAGAAAATGTATGGCTTCTGGAACCCAAGCAGTAGAACTCAGTGCATCTGAAATATCACTAGACAAATTAATCTAACTGTAATTAGTTCTAGTTCAGATATGAGCACTTATACTTTAGATATCTGAATTCAGGGAAGAAGATCCTTCTTTCCCAGGATGTTCAGGCACTTTCTTTGTTCACAGCTTCATGGCTGTTAATATCAGCTGGAGTTTTATTTGAAAATGATTGCACTGCTACATGAAATAATCAGATACATGCAGTACACAAACTTGTTAATGCTACATGGAGATCAGTAAGGCCTAGGCTAAGACAATTCCTCATTTATTTATTTTTTTTTTAATGTATTATTATTAATAAAAATCTTTCCAAAACAAAAACTTTTCCAAAAGTTTTTAGCATAATCTTACATAGTCACAATGTAGAACCAACAAAGAAGGGGAGAAATCTGAACTTGGCAGATGAAGATAAGAACTGTTAAACTATCCTCTGGAATAGCAGTAGAACACCATTTTTCTTGGAGTGGCTCAACTTTTCTCTGATGAATAATGGGTCAGAGCAGATACAGTTGGTAAGAACTGAGAAATTCAGAGTGGCTTAGAACAACTTTTGTTATTGTTTGTTTGTTTCTTTTTGCATAGAAATTTCATATACAAATATGGAGATAATGAGAGGGACAAGGTATGAATATCCAATTGACTTCCCTTTCTCTGGTCCCTTTACCTGCTGAAAATTCTGATTGTTTTGTGATACTAGTTAAATTTAACAAATAGGAATCATCATATATACTGGTGAAAATAAACCAAGCAAAACAAAGCAAATATGATTGCTAAAGATTGAGCAGTGAATTCATTTTTAAAGTTAAATATATATATACATTTTGATGTCATTTCAATATTCACTTGGATGACCTATGCTAACTACAGTGACAACAGAATTTAAAGTGCAGAAAGAACACAACTTTCAGAAAACAGAAGATAAATCTGATACATCATTTGCTTTAGTGTATTTCTTTCTAGTTATCCTACAATACTGTTAATTTTCTTCTACAAATATGATGTTTGGAGTTGGAGTAGGTAATAAAACATAGCTTTCAGGAGAAAATGAAGAAAAGCATTTGATCGGTGAGCTACCTTTAAACTCAAAACATAGTTCATTGTTTCACACCTGACTATTAAAGCTGCTGGAAATCTCAGTATGATTCTTCAGACAAAGCTTGTAAATCCATAGAGAAAATTCAAAAACTTGCATTTCTGGGAAAGATTTTTTTAAAAAATAAATGTTTGCTTAACTTTTTCAAGTATTAGAGATACAATCTTCTATATTTCTTGGGGCTAAGGTATAGACTTACTAATCTATTTCAGCTAATGGTCTGTTTCAAATACTGGATTTTATATTTCAAATTATTTATTTCTGTAAGGTTATGGTTGATTATGGTGTGCATGGACTTATATCATCTTTAGAACAGCAAAGTTAAACCTCACAAGGGATAGAAGTCCTACAAGCTACAGAAGGTTTGTATATTACTTGTAACTTAAAGGAAAGTGAATTTGAAGATTGTAAGCAATATTTTGCTTAGATATTTGTAATATTTTCCATGGATATTTGTGAAAACATTGTGGTAATTTCAGAGGACACTGATTTTTACCCTAAGTCTATACACATAAACACATTTATCATTTACTGTGCAGCAAGATAGGAAAATTTACTATCAATATCTTTGTTCCAGATCCTTACCAATTTTAAATTGATGTAATCCTGTAAAACTACGCATTGTTTTTTTTATCTGTGGAGGACCTTTTTATAATATGGCTTTTATAAAACATCAACTCCAGATCATCTTAGATTTATCACTCATAATAGCAGTATGCATTATTGTAGACCTTTTAGTTAGTTTTGCCTTAATAATTGTTAAAAAATAATTGGAATCACTTCAATTCATGTAAAATATCCATACCAGAAGTTATAAAAGGTTTTCATCCTCACAGAGTGTTCTAATACATGTATTGTCTGTTATTTTCATTGTAATATAAAACAATAGGACAATAATAATGACTGCTAATAAAGCTGCTCTTAAGTTTTCTATTCTGTCATCATCATATGCACTTTAAAGGTATGTATATATGTTTTGTTTTGTTTTGTTTTTTCCTTACATTCCTTCATTGTTTTGGAAGTGTTAGAAACTAATGTTTTATTATACAGTATTTCTGAGACCACAATGATTATTCTGTAGCTTCCTCCCACATTACTGGGAGAAATCATGAAATAGGATGGATGCAATATGCACATACTGAAGACATCTAGCTCTATTTTTTCTTCTTAAGTGACAAATGCAATACTTTTACCTAGATATCACTTAGCACATATATGTTAAGCGTGCAGATGAAACAAAGTTGGCTCAAAATTAATGAGAAGTAAATGAAGAATCACTGACAGGATTTAAAATATATACTGTATAGATGATGGAAGCATTAAATTCTTCTGTTGACTGTATCTATCCTAAAATATTCAGATCAATGCCTTTTAGGTACATTGCTGCTCCTGGACAAAATTTTCCAAAAAGAAAAGTAAAAATGCTGCTTTCCTTTTCCATTCCGACTGCAAACTTTGCAATTCTAAACAGATGACAACATAATCATGTAGCTTTCATCACTTTTTATCTTGAACATCTGCGAATAGATGAAGATAAAATCAAGACTAAATATACATGCCTCATTTCTACAACTAAATAAACTGACCAAAGAAGGACACTGCAAAAATCTTCCTATGGACTTCTATGAAAAAATTCCCCTCTGATACATGACAACCTGTGGACTGGGAACTCACTGGCATAATGACTTATCTTTTTGTGACTCACCAAGAAAAATCAGTAAAGACAAAATTGGCAGGCTTCTGAAGCCTAACCAGTAGAGATGAGCAATCAATATAACTGTTTACTTAGACATGCATTCTCTATAGTTGCATAGAGAAAATGAATTCTGGTATTGCTTGAATGAACTTGGGATGTTCTCTCTCTACAGCCAAATTTTAATATAAAGATGGGTAAAACAGTAACATCGCAGGAGACAGAGTTTACAATTGATTTCCATGAAGGTTAAAATATTTTTATCTACAGAATTATAAACAACTTATATTTTACTCTCTTTAGATCTTCAGTTTTCAAAGATTTCAACTGATTCGTCACAAAACCAGCTTAAAGCAATTAATCTAACATTACAATGGAGATTTCTGCTTAAGAGAAAAAAGAATCATGGATTCATGTAATTGAATAATAGAATACCATAAGTTGTAAGGGACTCCCCTGGGATCACTGAATCCAATCTCTGGCTCCATGCTGGACCACTCAGAAATTAAATCTGATGTCTGAGAGCATTGTCCAGATGCTTCCTGAACTCCATCAGGCTTCGTGCTACAACCACTGCTCTGGGAGCCATTTCCTGTACTCGACCACCGACCCAATGAAGAATGGTAAAGACATTCAACAGAAAAACTAGATCTCTTTCCTACTGAAAACATGCTGAGAAGAACAAAATATAAGATTTTTTTTTTTAAGTAATTTTTTAAAAAGTTTTTTTTCTTTCTGAAGAGATACCCCCATTTATTTCAAACTTTAAAAAGGGTTATCAAACTTTATTTAACTTTAGGACTAAATAATACCATTCTACTTAAACTATTTACTTTTCTCTACATTATATTTCTGTTTTATTGATAGAAAACTAATGATAATCTTTCTGATTTTAGATCCAACTTAACTAAGTCAAATTCTTGTAGTCCTGAGTAAGAACACACATCTTAATGATTTTTATTCAAAAATGCCTTAAAATAAATATAGATTTTGCCTCTGGAATCAGGAAGGTTAAGAATTAAATATTATATCGTTGCTGAAGTTCATTGTGTATACATTGCGTAATACTACTGTTTGAATGGAAACAGATTTATTTTTGTAACAGTAATGATTAGTTCTTCATCACAGTGCACAGGGAATTACTGTCTTCTCTGCTTATGTTGATCAAAATTTCACAGACATTCTAAATATAAATCTGACTCATATTCTGCATAATCTTTTTTGAAGTGCTCTCTAAATCTGGTCTTTTTTTTTTTTCTCTCTCTCCTTGTTTCTCATCTAAAAATGAGTGATTGTTTACATACAGAGGTATCTCTCTTTTCTGTGTGAGCACATCTCCTACTGACATTGAATGAAGCATAAATGTTGAAAAAAAATCTCTCTCTTAAGACTTTAAGACATTGCTGTCTCCTAAGCCCTCATTTCAATTTATTTTGACGGCATAGTATCAAATTCACTGGCCAATGAAGTAATATCTTTATGAGCTTGCACTTTCAGTATATATGGAGGAATGCTCTGAAAGTAATACCTCCTATTTTATTATGCTGGCCTGCAATATCATAGGCAGATATTGGTGGTATGGCAGTGGAGGCTGAACCTTCCCATTAATATTCCCATATATTTTGTTGTCATGTGATAGATGACAACAGAGGGACAGTCTATCAAAATGGCATCTGACATGGAAATGCATATGAAGCAAAGGCATGTAATTGAATTCTTCCATGCAGAAAAGTTGCACCCATAGACATCCACTGATGCTTGTTGAAAGCTTATAGAGACCAATGTGTGTGAGCACAGTGAGGCAGTGGGTTGTGTGTTTCAGCAGTGGCAATAGTGGCATTTTTTCTTGGTTTTCTTCCTTTACATATAATTCCAAGACTGTTAGAGATTCATGAAGCTGCTGAAAAATGAACTCTTTGGGTATTCACCAGGTTGGTCTTAGAAAGTGGGAGTTTAGAATAAGCTTGACCATCAACATATTTAAACATTTCTGAAGAGATAGGTTGGATCTCAACATCACAGGCATCCCCCATCTTGATCTACCTTGGTTCCCCTGGTGCCCCTGTGTAATAGGTTTGAGGTTCTGGAACTTGAGGGAGAGGTCATTAAGGATGCAGTGGGAGGTCCGTTCATGAGGTTGTCTAGGGCAAGGCAGTAGAATCCACACCTCAAGATTGCCTCTGCCAAGGAGAAAAGAAGGGTGTTTGTCATAGGTTACTCCCTTCTGAGAGGAACAGAAGTCCTTATATTTCAGCATGACCCTACCCATAGAGAAGCATGCTTCCTCCCTGGGTCTCAAGTCAGGGTTATTTGTAGGAAACTTCCTAGTCTGATTCGCCCCTCTGATTATTATCCTCTATTGATTGTTGAAGTCATCAGCAATGAAGTCACTAAGAGAAGCTTGAAGACTACCAAAAAAGTCTCCAGGGGGACCGGGACAGTGGACGGAGTGGGTATACAGGACATATTTTCCTCTATCCGTTCAGTGGCAGAGATAGTGAGAGGAGTAGGAAAACCCATTTCATAAATATGTGGCTGAGAGGCTGATGCAATCTCAAAAATTTTGGTTTTTTTTGACCACGAGGCAGTTTACTCAGCACCTGTCCTGATGTCTCCTAATGGGTTTCACCAATCTAAAAGGGAGAAACAGATCCTAGCACAGGAGCTGGCAGGGCTCATTGAGAGGGCTTTAAACTAGGTATGAAGGGGGAAGGGGATAAAACCAGGCCCTCTAGAGATGAGTCTAGGTGAACAATGACGGGACTGGGGGTAAAGCAACAGGCTCAGATGAAGTGCATCTACACCAGTGCACGCAGCATGGGCAACAAACAGGAGGAGCTGGAGGTCATTGTGTGGCAGGCAAACTATGACTTACTTATCATTATGGAAATATGGTGGGATCACTCCCATGACTGGAGTGCTGCAATGGATGGCTATAAGCTCTTCAGATGGCATAGGCAAAGAAGGAGGGGTGGTGTCATGTCTCTCTATTTTAGAGAGTGTTTTGATGTTGTTGAGCTTGGGACTGGGAATGATATTGTTGAATCTATATGGGTAAGAGTCAGGGGAAGGGCCAACAAGGAGGACATCCTGGTGGGATTCTGTTATAGACCACCTACCCAGGTTGAAGAGACAGATGAAGCATTCTATGAGCAGCTGGCAGAAGTTGTGTGATTGCCAGCCATTTTTCTCATAGGGTACTTCCACTTCCCTGATAGATGCTGGAAATACAATACAGAGCAGAAGAAGCAGTCTAGGAGGTTTCTAGACTATATGGAGGATAATTTCCTGATGCAGCTGGTAAGAGAGCCCAATAGGGGAGGTGCTCCACTAGACCTGCTGTTCACAAACAGAGAAGGATTGGTGGGAGATGTGGAGGTCAGGAGCTGTCTTGGACAGAGTGACCACGAAATGGTAGAGTTCTCAATTCTTGGTGAAGTCAGGAGGAGGGACAGCAAGTCTACTACATTGGACTTCCAGAAGGTGGACTTCTAACTGTTCAGGTTGGGATGGTCCCTTGGGATTCAGTCCTGAAGGGGAAAGAGTCCAGGAAGGCTGATTGCTCCTCAAGAAGGAAGTGTTAAAGGTGCAGGAGCAGGCTAACCCCTTGTGCTGCAAGATGAATGGGCAGGGAGGAAGACCAGTGTGGATGAACACAGAGATTTTCCTGAGGCTTCAGGAGAAAAAGAGAATCTACTTCCTGTGGAAGAAGGGATGTGCAACTTAGAGAGAGCACAAAGTAGTTGTTAGGATATGCAGGGAGAAAATTAGAAAGGCAAAAGCCCAGTTTGAACTTAACCTGGCCAGTGGGATAAAAAAAGAAGAAAAAACTTTTTTACAAATATATTAACAGTAAGAAGAGGGCTAAGGAGAATCTCCATCCTCTACTGGATGCAGCAAGGAACGTGACCACTGAGGATAAGGAAAAGGCTGAGGTTCTCTGTGCCTTCTTTACATCTGTCTATAAAAGTCAGAACAGTTATCCTCAGGGTATTCTACACTCTGACCTGGAAGTCTTGGATGAGGAGCAGAATAAATTCCCCACAATTCAGATGGAAGTAGTTAGAGACCTACTACTCCACCTGGATTGTTGCAAGTCTGTGGGAATGGATAGGATCCACCTGAGGGTGCTGAGAGAGCTGGTGGAGGTGATTACCAAGCTTGTTTACAAAATCTATCAGTGCTCCTGGTCAATCAGAGAGGTCCCAGTGGATTGTAGGCTTGCCAATGTGACTCCAATCTTCAAGAAGTGTTTTAAGGAGAATCCAGGGAACTACAGGCCCATCAGCCTGACTTTGGTGCCAGGTAAGGTTATGAAGCAGATCATCTTGAGGGAGATCCCATTGCATGTTCAGGACAACCAGGGGATCAGCCCCAGCCAGCATGTGTTCATGAAAGGCAGATCCTGCTTGAGCAACCTGATCTCCTTCTGTGATCGATTGACCTGCGTGGTACATGAGGGAAAGGCTGTTGACATAGTCTATCTAGGCTTCAGCAAAGTCTTTGGCACTGAATTCCACAGTATTGTCCCAGAGAAGCTGACAGCTCATGGCTTGAACAGGTACACTCTTTGCTGGGTAAAGAACTGGGAGGAGGGCTGGGCCCAGAGAATGGTGGTGAATGATGTAAAATCCAGCTGGCAACCAGTCACGAGTGGTTTTCACCAGAGGTAGGTACAGGGGCCTGTCCTGTTCAATATCTTTACTGATGACCTGGATGAGGGCATTGAGTGCACCCTCAGTAAGTTTGCAAATGACACCAAGTTTGCAGGAAGCATCAGTCTGCCTGGGGGTAGGAAGGCCCGTTAGAGGGATCTGGACAGGCTGGGTAGCTGGGCTGTGGCCAATGGGATGTAGTCCAACAAGACCAAGTGTTGGGTCCTGCACTTTGGCCACAACAACCCTAGGCAACGCTACAGGCTTGGGGCAGATTGGCTGGAAGACTTTGTAGAGGAAATGGACCTGAGTATTGGTATTGGTTGATGCTCATCTGAACATGAGCCAGCAGTGTGCCCAAGTGCCCAAGAAGGCCAAGAGCATTCTGGCTTATATTAGAAATAGGGTTGCCAGCATGAGCAGGGAAGTGATCATCTCTCTGTATTCAACGCTGGTGAGACTACACCTCAAGTACCGTGTTCAGTTTTGGACCCCTCAAGAAAGACATTGCAAGAAAGACACTGAGCCCCTGGAGCATGTCCAGAGGAGGGCAACAAAGCTGGTGATGGGTCTGGAGCAGAAGTCTTAGGAGAAGTGGCTGAGGTAACTTGTATTATTTAGTCTGGAGAAAAGGAGGCTCAGGAGCTATCTTACAACTCGCTACATCTGTCTGAATGGAGGTTGTGGTGTGGTGTGGTTCCACCTTTTCACCTGTGTAACTAGTGATAAGGCTAGAAGGAATGGATTCAAGCTGCACCAGGGAAGATTCAGGCTGAATGTGAAGAACTTCTCCAAAAGAGTGGTCAGGTGCTGAAATGGGCTGCTCATGGAAGTGGTGGAGTCACTGTCCCTGGAAGTGTTCAAGAAACATTTGTTCAGGATGTTCAAGATGTTGTACTAAGGGACATGGTTTAGTGGGTAATATTGGTGATAGATGGATGACTGGACTGGATGATCTTGGAGGTTTTTTCCTACCGTGATGATTCTATGATTCTTTGATTCTTTCCTCATGGTATACAGAGAGAAAAGTTTTTTTTAGGAACCTGGAATAGTTGAGAGAAATATAGAGAGTCTATTCAAAGAACAGGTAATATACATTATGAAGACTTTCATTCTTTTCCGTATTTGGATCTTAATGAGAATCACAATTATTTAAGACTTCTCAGCATGCATAGTGTCGTACACCTGTAATTGGACAAAAAATAAAGCAAAATCATGCGAGCAAATCTTTGAAAATGATTTAAAAGAAAATACAGAATAAGTTTTCTACTTTCAGTTTTCCTGAAAATAAGGTGCAAACTAGTGTCAGAGAAACAGACAATAAGATGAGAATTTAGTCTTTCAGAAAAATGTTTTCCCACTGTAGTTTCTCTTTCCTGACACGTTAGAAGTATTTTCATTATAGTCCTGGTGTTTTGATGGGTGAAATAGGCAACACTGACCTCTTTGCTGGTGACCACGATTATATGGGTGTTGATGAATATAACTACAGAATACAAAATGCAAACATGAAGCTCTGAATTGTATACAGAAATTTTAGCAGAACAATTTATCCTGAATTTCTTCCAGTGTGATAAATAAGTTAATACAATGAAAGATGTTGCTGATATACTTTCATTTCATTTCATATAACCACACAAGAAGCAAAACTAAAAATAAATAAATAATAAATAAATAATAAATAATTCAAGCATTTCTATTTCTTCAACTCAAGGAAATAAATATAAAACTGTCCCCATTCACTTCCATGTTTAATGAAATAAACAGCAAATTCTATAGATGACATTATATGAAAATTAATTATAATCCTAGTATATACCTAATCCCTGCTGCAGCTCACACAAAACAGAATTGACAATGTAAGCATTTATGATACAAAGCCAAAGCTTTCCACGTATTATATAGATTTTTATTTGTTTTTCATAATTACAATAAAAAATGTTATTTATGTCTATCTTGGTCTGCTTTGTTGATAGTAGTAACTCAAAAGAAATTCAGTGAGAAATCAAAATAGAAAAAAAATAAAAGGAATGTCTTCATTAAGGAATTAGAATTTCACGAAATTATTTATATTGAGATGTGACTCAAGCAAACCTATTTATTTATCTGTCAGTACAGTAGAAGTACAGTAGAAGATATTCATCTTCCTGTAGAATGGGGAATTATTCATTTTTAGATATATTTATTATTGATGTTGTTACCTACAAATAAACCATTTTTAAAATAATGGAATGCTAAACTTTTTTCACTTAGGATAGACTTTTTTCAAATTGCATCAGAGATTATCAGGTAAACACCTAATCTAAAAACAATCTAAGATATTCTGAAGGAATCATTGTACCCTACAACAGATTTATGTAAATAAATAAATAAATAAATAAACCAAATTTAAAGTTCTAGTGTTTTAGTGACTTTATCCTTCAGTTATGGAGACTTCAGTTCATGCTAGAAATAAGTGAGTATAAGTACAAGTTTTTCTTTTTGACAATATTAACCTGTCTGATTTCTTTCTGTTCTAAACTGCTCATTAAATTTTAAGTTCCATTTGAATACTGACCATAAGGGAAAATCCTTTTTATTAACCTAATCTAAAAATTATATACTTCAAAGAAACCCAAACTTTGTTGCTTCAATTCTTAATCATTTTAATTTTCAACCAATAGCTGCAGTATCATGGTAATACAGACTATTATTCTCCACAGATTACATTATTATCACTCTTGCCACTGCCTTATCATCACCCTTCATTCTCATTTTGTCAAGTGGAAAAATTACCTCAAAAACATTGAGTAGGCATCTTCATGACCTATCAAGTAAGCAAAGCTTGGGTCTGCATTCTACGCAATATCTCTGATTAAAATAGCAATCGTTTTTTCAGTGCTCAGTTCAGTTTTCAGAACTGTGTTTGCATTATAAATACGCTGCCTTCAGAGAACTGCATCCAAACACTTTATATCTTGTCTCAGGAGACCTGCAATGTCAGGGCTAGAATCTTTGTTTTTCTCAACAATTTCCTTTGCCACAATTGATGCTTTCATGCTTTTTTCACGCTGTAGCCTGTTGTAGAAGCAGAAGATTTACTTCAAGTACTGGATCACTTTTTCCACCTGATCTAGTGGTTGGCAACTCTGCCCACAGCAAGGGCTTAAAACTAGATGACCCTCAAGGTCTCTTCCAACCCAAGCCATTATATGATTCTCTATATTTTTTTTTCTCCTGGAAAGTAGAAGAATTAAATTCTATCAGCAGGAAGACTATATAGAAAGTGGAAGTTAAATTAATCTCATATAACTTTAGATATCTACAATACAGATCTTCAAATTTGAGCTACTGAGGCTCTTATTAGATCTTTTGTAGTTTTGTAAGTGTAGTCAAATGTTTCCTACCTTAGAACTTTTAATAACTAGTGTATCACCAAAGACATGATTAACTTCAGTTTAATGTAGGCACTTATATGTGAGCTATGTGTTTTAGCCCCTTTTAAGATCACTGGATATCCAACAATATATTGGTAGCTCTTCAGCTGCTCATTTAAATGCAGGGACCAACATTAGGGCATATAAATAGTGGTCTGAACTTCATTAGCTGTATTGACTAGATCTCCACTGTCTAGAGGGTGAACTAATTGTGTCATACAATGGTGAGTAGACAATTAAATGTAAGCATCTACAACATAGGGCTGCAAACCATCTCTGAGATGCAAGAAGTAAAAGGCCTAGGAAAGTATGCAGTGTCATATGAGATGATACAGGACACTTGAGATGTCTGCAAGGCCATAGTAGATAGAGTGCAATGTCTGAAAGAAAAATACAATATTTTGGTACAGAAAACTGGTAGTATACCAGGAATAAGGAATTTCAAATTGCACAAGATATCTGCTTTCAGGTAATTAAATGCCTAAAAAATTGTTCTATAGTCACGCACCTCTTCAGTCAGAAAAAAATTCGGATCCACATAGAATTGTTAATGTCTTCATTTGCTGACTTATTTTTTTCTTATGCTATTTGCTTATGTTGGAAAATAGCCATTACATAGATAATAGCAATCAGAATCTAGTTTTCATGCTTTTTGGAAAGTATTAGAATTTCTGTATTACAGAGACGTACCTCTTGCTTATTTACTGATACAAAAATCTACATATTCTTCATTTTCAGTAGCTTAGATTTCTCAAAAAGGATAGAAATAAAATAACTAATTTAAGCCTAATTTAGAATGTGTGGATTAGAGAATTCTCATCACAACTAGGATTTGTTAACTGTCAAACTGAAGAATTATCTACATGCGTCCATTTCCTTTTCTAAGGAAGTATTGAATTCATTAAATTGTTACATAAAATCTGCATTAGTATTAGTTGAGCAGGTCTAATTTGTGTTAATGGATTGTTAATGATTATAAGAATCCTAAAATCTTGAGAGGGGAAACTTAAGTGCCTTTAGGTTTGCAGAGACAAAGAACAAGATTGGCCCCCAAAATGATTTATGGACATTCGTATTTTAAATTATTTTGGTGAAGTTATGCGCCAAAGAGAAACTGAAATATCTCTTTATGCAATGTGAATAGCTAGAATCCACTTAGATTTAGGAATTTTGCTACGTAACTCAAGGTTAAATATAAAACGTTCAACCAGATACCACTTTCTGGTAATAGCTTGAATTTGACTGTATTTTAGAATTGACACACAGCTTTGTTCCTTTGGGACAATAATACTTTGCATTTATAGAGTGATTTTCATAAAAAGATCTCAAAGAACTTTCCTCACAACAGTGAATCTTGAACTTTTCAGTAACACCCTCTTTTCATTTTGGTTGTTGTTTTCTCATTCCTCTGTCTTATTCAAGCAATTAAATTGATATATGTGATTTTATTTTCTTTTACAAACTGTATGGACTTTATCTACCTGGCTTTCAATTTTTCTTTTCACTTACACAGTTTCTCTTTTCATGTACACAACATAAACACAAATGTACACTAACAATCTAAATTATTAGACTCTCCAGGACTCTCTATCTTAAATCAATAATCTTAACTGAATTCTTAAGAAATACAAACATAAAGAAATATTATATCAAATATAAAAAGATTGGAAAGAATGTCAGTGTGCTCTTTCTGTTAAAACCAAGACAAAGGTAACCAGACTGCTGAAGACAGTCTAGCCAGAGGTAATAATTCGCGTTTCATCAGATGATACATTTAAAAAACTGTGTTTCACATTCCTCTAAAGCAGCTTTGCCTATGTCACAGCACAAATTAGTGAAGTCTAAATTTCAGCTCAAGGCTCCATGTGTCATTTAATAGCATACACTTGCTAACTGCAGCCAAAATGCAGGCATTCTTCAGGGACCCTGAAACTCTTTGTTTGCATAAGAATGGCGAGTTAATTGTGCTACAGATATTCTGGCTTCCCTAAGGAATTCATTAAGCGTCCTGAACTTGCTGAGAATGTAACGTAACTGTCATTTCTAGGAAATCAGGGAAATTCAGCTTCAGAGACAGCACCAAGGGAAGGTAAAAGACATTATTTAATATGAATTTGTTTCAAACCTAGATAGAGTGGATTTGAAATATGTACCACACTCTCATTCCAGAAGTTATTTTCTAAATATATGCAGTTTCTTAGAGTGTTTCTTCCCTTTTCAGTGCAGAGTCTTGAGACAGCTTTGTTATTTCTCATGATGCTTTATGCTTACATTTATCTCGAGATATATTTTTAAAGAGGGATATGCTCTTATATGCACATTAGTACCAGTAAGCAAGTATTCAGTGTTTATTTAAAAGGGGAAAATATTAAATTCATTTATTTTGGTCTTAAATAATGATATGAATCACTAAAAAATAACACTATAATGCTCTTACAAAAAATATGCAATCTCCAGTAGAAGGTTGTAGCAATTCTTGTATCAAATAAGATTCTGATGTGAAGACTCTTCTTTCATGAACTATCTTACAGAAGCTGTAGTTATTTAAACTGAAATAGCTAGAAGAGCTATCACTATAATGTGTCTTTTTTCCTTAAAAAGAGCTCTCAGATCTCATAAACCTACTTTTTTCTTTCTGAATTTACATTATAAAGAAACATAGTGTTTATTGAATTGGTGGGGAGTCTGCTTACAAGTTTATGACATTCTAATTAATTCAAGAAAATGCTGTATTTTTAGACATATTCGGGTTTTGACTTTTTTTCTTTTTCCTTTTCTTTTTCCTTTTCTTTTTCTTTTCCTTTTTTTTTTTTTTTTTTTTTTTTCTTTTTTTTTTTTTTTTTTTTTTTTTTTCTTTTTTTTTTTTTTTTTTTTTTCTTTTTTTTTTTTTTTTTTTTTTTTTTTTTTTTTTTCTGGATAACAGAGAAATTATTTGAAAGCTTCTTATTAATGCTCTACTCCAATAGGAAAGAAATGTAGAAAAGAGTTGCTAACTCATCATATCATGTGAACGAAGGGATATTAATACTTCTGATAGCAAGGGAGGAAATCAAACCTTTGAAAATTTCCTTCATTTGCCAGTTTACAGATACATCTGGAGTTATTCAACTAGTTCAGTACTAGCACATGCAGTTTAGCAAGGAAATGCCTATAAAGCATCATTATGGAGAAATCTCCCAAATACTCTCTAGGAACACAACATTCTGTGCTTTCCGTTATAAGTGCCTGTACGCTAGTAGACTCAATATGAGGAATAAGCAAGACAAGTTAGAAATGTACATATCCTTGCAGGACTATGATTTTATTGAGACCACGCAGATGTGATGGGATGGCTTCACTTGCTTGAGTGTTGTAATGGAAGAAAAGAGTTCTTTACAACGGACAGGTTGTGGAGATAGGGAAGGGACAGTCATCTTCAATGTCAATGACCAGCTGAAGTTGATGACTTAGAGAAATGCAGAACTGGTCAGCCTCTCCTCAGTCCCTGGGGAAATGATAGAGTAAATAGTCTTGCAAGCCATTTCCAAATACAAGAAGAACAAAAAAAGTGACTGGGAATAATCACTATAGATTTATGGATGGTAAACAGGGCTTCACCAAACTGATAACTCTCTACGTTGAAGTGACTGGCCTTGTGGGTAAGGAAAAAACAGTGGATGGTGTTTATCTTGACTTTAGCAAAGCTTCCTCATTGACAATCTGGGGAAGTATCAAAAAGATAAGAGTAAAGTTTGGTGTTTGAAATGTGCCTGATCTACTAGGGAGACGGTTGTGACTAGCAGTCCAGATTCCAGTTGGAAGTTGGAAGCCAGTCTCAGACATCCAGGAGTCAGTGCTGAAACAAAGATATAGACAATTTAAGAAAATGTGATTTCTCTCTCTCTCTTTTTTTGTTTTGTTTTATTTTGTTTTGTTTTGTTTTGTTTACATTCATTTTCTCAAACACAGGACTGTTTATTTTCTGTAATTTCCTTTTTTGTTTGCTTGTTTGTTAGGGTTTGTAGAAGTCTAAGGAAAAGTCTGGTAATTAAATAATATATAAATTGAAATAAATCATAAAAAATAAAATATTTCTGTATCTGTATTGCAAAATTAAGTCTTTAATGCTTACATTTAATCCTTGTTACGATACAGAAATATTTCCATAGAAATAACAGAAAAGTAGCAAATAAAAAATGGAAGAAAATATGGAAGACAGCTCACTAACAATATAATGTAAGTTTTAGGGATTGAAGCATGATTTTATATGAAAATTAACTTAGGATAATTCCCTTGTTGCACTAGTTGATGAATTAGAAGAATACTTAGAACCTACGTGGGGAGTAAGACTCATGCTGTGCAACTCCACACAAAATTAATATCAGTGTTGTATTACTATGCCACTTGCATTTTTCAAACACCTTCTGGGAGTTAGAAAGGATAGGCAGACCATCAATAAGAACGTTTTCATAGTAGGTAACACTTGGTCAATTATTTATTTAAATATCTGTTTATTCTTTACAGTTAGTGGTTTCAGAAGCCGCAAGTTTTCTTTTGTCCAGAATAATAGAAAAAAAATCTTTCTGAATTAATGTATTACAGTAAATTGAACCTACTATAGATATAAAAATATCTGAGTAAGGGATGGAATCTCCTCAAAATAAATTTTATTTTATATGTCATGTATATACTTATTTGATAAACAATCTGAATATCTTATTTCCTTAGTATTTTCTGAGGAAAGAGGTTTAATTATGTTTATACAAACTGTGGAGTTCAAACTGATAATCAAAAGTAGAGACATAGAACTAACATTTAACTAATCTGTAACATCTTCCCACTTTTACATTTGTGACTTCCAGAAATCCTGAGCTGTAAACAGATTTTGAGTACTCCTAAATAATGTAGAGCCTTGAGAAACTGACCTCTGACTTTCTCATCACTTAGTTAATTCTTTCCACTGTGATTTGAGTCTTTTTGTGCATCCAGGTTTTCTGTCTGCAGTAAGCCACCTTACAGTAGCAAAGACTTCACTGAAATAGGAATAGGATATAGAAATAGGATAGGAATTTTAACAGGGCAGTTTCAAATGATACTGTTTTTTGCACGGCTTAGTCCCTTGAGTTTTGGTTGGGGGAGTCCTACCAAAAGTGGGAATTTGTTTTTGGCTATTTTAGCCTATGTATTTGAGACTGTCAGTGAAAATCAGGATTAATATTCAGCACTCCAGTCATGTCTCAATCAGACAATTTTTCTTATACTGTTATATTCTATTAAATTAGAAATAGAGGCACACACACACTCATAAAAAAAATCCATTCTGAAATATAGTCTTAGAATCAAGTTATGCTTTTTTTCAGCTAAAATTCAAAATTCAAAATTTTGTTATGGGCAAAAATATAATAAATTTATTGCCAATTTAGTTCAAATACAGTCCAATCTATTACTAGTTCTGTTTAAATGAAAGTTACACACCTGAAATAAAAAAAAACTTTCATTAAAATAAAAAATAATAATAATAATTAAAAAAAGGAATTGATAATGCATGTAAAACATTGTACTACACAGGTTGTTCTATATTAATGCTGCTCAGTTTTTCTCATGCACATTTTCATCCTTTCAGTTGAAAAACTCTTGAACAGTCAGTGCCAGTGGGGTCCATTTCTTCCTCTTCTGATTTTCTTAAGTTTTGAGTACACTTCTTTCCCATTGTTCAGTAGTTCTATATTAGAATACAGATTTTTGCTTAACCATGGCTGTTTCCTGGACTTTTACCACCTATGCATATGTCTAAGATTTTTTGCTTTTGGAAAGCAGTAGGTCACATATTTAAGAGGAGAAATTTTAAGCAAGTTAAAAATGTTCCAGTAAGCTCAAGGTGTAGCAGTAGCAAACAAGACCTGTGATTAACCTATGTATAGCTTTGTAGCTAAAGGAAGCAATATTTATTGTACTGGAAAACTACCCATTAATTGTTAAAATATTATTATTAAATAAAATTGGAAATAGAAAAACGCAAGGACAAAATATTTTTTTCAAGCAAATGTCAAGATTTATTAATAATCAAATTACATTTAAGATAATCTTGTGATAAATTTAACAAGAAAATCCAGAAACATTTAGTAGTCCTCAGAAGTAAGTGATTTATGTATACATAATTTAATTTTAACTAATGAGAATTGTTTATAACATTATGCTAATTTGCAATATGTTCCTCAATGTTTTTTCAATACTAAAATGAAAAATAACTGTATTTAAAGTTAGGTATAAAATTAGCATTCTTCCTAATATTTTATATTAGGTTTTATTTTGTTGTTGTTGTTTTCATTTGTTTGTTTGTTTTAAATATGACTACAAGCCATATTTTCTGTGTATTAGCTGTGTCCTGGTTTTCAATTTTTATTGGTCTGCTTTAATTTTAAGCACACAGTTATTACTCTGATTTTCATGAATAGTTGCATGATAATAATTCTATATCAGACATATCATTTGCTTATCTAAGCTGATTTT
>JACDJE010000483.1:33889-46358 GCA_016647715.1 Pavo muticus | reverse complement strand
CACACACACACACACACACACACACACACACACACAGAGACATTAAAATAATTATGAATATATAATTTAATTGTATGTTTGAAACTCATTATAATTTATTTATGATGGCCAGGAAATTTTAAAGTGAGAACATTTAGATGGATTAGGAAGTCAGCTATGTGTTATGGTATGGAAAAAGCCAAAAGACTCCTACAAACACATAACTTAGTTTTCATATCATGGAAGGATGTGTGTACATATAGGTATATATTATTATTTAACTTTAATTGAAGTGCTATTTATTGTGTCACAGTGTAGTTGCAAGTCTATGTGACGTTGAAGAGGCTGGCACTTGTTAGGGAAGAAAAAACTCGTCATTTATATCTGTTAAGACTAACGTACTTCACTTAACTGAACATAGGTTTTACTTTCTTATAACATTATCCTATTGTTATTCACTTTGGCTATCACTTTCTTTTATAACTACCAAAATCTCAATCTGAGTAAATGTATCCATCCAGGTCTTTCTTTTTTGGAAAAAAAATAAAAATAAAAAATTTTGTATTACTGGTTGTGCTAAGGTTTCATTATCATGATTTTGTTTCCTCTTGTTTATATAAATGCATGCTTTAAGATTTAAAACATATATTTTTTCCAGGCTATTCTGTAGGCATGTATTATTCATTTAATTTCATATGTAGCAGGACCAGTCATTTCCTAGTTAGTATGACATGCTTAGTGTTACAATATACTTCTTTATTTCTACAGCTTAAATTCTGGTTTCCTGATGCTTCCAAAGTCTTTTTAATATGCTATGTCATAGCCATGAGTCAGACTCTAGCAGCTGTTTTTAACCATAAAATTAAATCAAAATAATAACAGAAGTAAAGAAACATAATTTCATCTCATTTCAAAATGTCTTTAGTAGTTGGCAATTTATTTAAATGAATTCAATAATATTTCTTTTCTATCATGTATTATGAACTTTCCCACCAAAAAGATTTCCAAAAACATAAAAATATACAAGCCTATTGAAAATAGAGAATTGTTAGAAATATTATTTAAGAAACAAATTATGCTATTATAGAAATATTTTCATCATATTCAATTTATTCATTAATTTATATATTGGCCTTACAGTGACTGAAAAATTAAATATTGCACTGAAGTATATAGAATCACGGAGTCACAAGGCAGAAGATTTTGGAAGGGACCTCTGGAGATTAGAGTCTAACCCCCCTGACAAAGCAGGTTCCCTACAGTAAGTTACACAGGAAAGTGTCCAGGTGGGTGTTGAAATCTCCAGGGAAGCAGACTCCGCAACCAATCTGGGCAGCCTGTTCCAGTGTTCTGTCACCCTCAAATAAAGTAGGTTTTTCTCAGGTTCAAATGGAACTTCCTCTGTACCATTTGTGCGCATTGCTTCCTGTCCTGTCACTGGGAACCACTTGAAAAGAAGCTGGTCCCATCCACTTGACTCCCACCCATTAGATAATTATAAGCATTAATAACAACCCCTTTCAGTCTTATCTTTTTCATGCTGAACACTCACAGATCTTTCAACCTTTCCTCATAAGGGAGGTGCTCCAGGCCCCTAATTATCTTTGTGGCCTTCCACTGGACTCTCTCTTCAGTAGTTCCATGTCTTTCTTGAACAAAGAAGCCTGGAACTGGGCACAGTATTCCAGGTGTGGTCACACCAGGGCACAGTAGAGAGGGAGAATAACCTCCCTTGACTTGCTGGCCACTCTCTTTTTGATGCACGCCGGGACACCATTGGCCTTCTTGGCCACAAGGGCATGCTGCTGGCTCATGGTCAACCTGCTGTCCACCGGGACATCTGGTGATTGGAGTCCACTATGGTCTGCCTGACCAGGAGGAGCATGTGGGAGAGGCCTTCTTGTAGCATAATGCTCGCAGGCTATTATCTTGATGGGGGATTTCAACTACCTAGATATCTGCTGCGAAAAGAACACTGTGTGCTGCAAGCAATCCTGGAGACTCCTATGGTGTGTTGAGAGTAACTTCCAGGTCTAGATACTAGACAAACCAACCAGAGAATAACCATTTCTGGACCTGGTGCTCAACAATACACAGGAGCTCATTAAAAAGGTTAAGATTGGAAGTAGTCTGGGCTCTAGTTACCATTTCCTGGTAGAGTTTGTGATACTGAGGAGCATGGGCCTGTCAAAATTCAAAGTCAGGAAAGCAAACTTAAGGCTTTTAAGGAATTATCAGGTGGGATCCCCTGGAAAGCTGACTTTAGAGACAAAGGAATGTTGCAGATCTGGCAATTCTTTAAGAATGCCCTTCCGAGAGCACAAAAGCTCTCTGACCACCAGTATAGGAAAATAAGCAGCACAGATAGGAAAAGCATGGTTTGGCAAGGACCTGCTGGTCAAACTGAACTATAAGAATGACATGTACAGGCAGTGGAAGCAAGAACATATGGCCTAAGAAGAACACAGGGATGCTGTCCAGACATCTAGAGACAGGATCAGGAAAGTCAAGGCACTAATGGAGCTGCACATGGTGAGGGATATGAAAAATAACAAGAAAGGATTCCACAGGTACAATGATCAGAAAAGGATGGTTGCTGAGGCAGTAGTTGTCCAGTGAAGCTGTGGGTGTCTCATCTCTGGAAGCACTCAGAAACAGGTTGGATGGGGCCCTGGGCAGCCTAACTTAGTGAGTGGTAACCCTGTCCATGGAAGGGAGTTTGAAATTAGATGATCTTTGAGGTCCCTTATAACACAAGCTATTCTATAATTCTATGATTACATGATTCTACAATGTTATGATATTATGAAATTCCTAGGTTTTTTTGTTTATTTGTTTATTTGTTTGTTTTGTTTAACAAATACAAAACTTTTTATTTAGTAGTATGGAATGCCAAGATTTTAGAATAACATATTTATTTTTTAATCGTATGAAAACATAAGCATTCTCAGTGATTCAAAAGTCAAAAAAAAAAAAAAAAGTAAAAAAGAAAAAGAAATGAAAAAAGGAAGAAAGTGAAATCCAAACTAAAATATACTTCTCTCAGGGAAGGAAATATATCTCCTTAATATTACAGGAACTCCTATTTCTGTACTTCTGACATGACTCCATAGCTTTGTCTTGCTAGAAGTCAGTCTGCTGGGAGTCCATCCACTTGTACACTTTTGCTGATGAGCTCTTGCATTTTTGCTTAAGATTTCCTTTGTCAGAATTCTTGTCAGAATACCTTTCTGAATTCTTTGCAATTTTAAACCACTGGAGAAGTCTCAAAACCTTACTGAGCTCTCAACTGTTCAGACACTTTTCCCAGTGATTCTGGTTCCAGTTAAAGCCTTCAAGTGCAATTAATAGAAGGACATTGAGAATACACTTGTAAAAACATATCTTAATCTCAGGTGCTTTCAATTTTTGTGGTGATGGAAAGATGCCATTCCAAGAAAAAGTCAAAATCGTTAACCGAGCTGATTACTCTTCAGGATTTTGACCTGCTTTACTCTATGTCATAATGATCTACCCTTTGTTTAGAACACAATATCTCTAAATGTTTCCACCAGGGAAATCAAAGACTCCACTCCAACCTCCAGCCTTTGTACAGAATGTCATTCAAAATCAATGGCCCAGTCAAAAACCCATACCTTCAGGAGGATGAGTCATTCAACATTAATGACTCTTGATTGTTCCATCACCTTTTCTCAGTCTTTTTATTTGTTACCAAACTTATATCACAAAACTGTTGTACAAAAGCCCAAAGGTAATTTTATCATGATGTAGAAATATCAAATGAAGGTTACAACTAAATATACAGACTCTGAAACTGGATGGAATTTACACTCTGAAATTCCAAACACTTTCATCAAAAAATATTTTATCTTTTCATCTTTTTTTTTTATATACTTTTACATGAACTCTACATTTCCTTTCATATCATTTTCACAAGTTTTCCCTGAACACTAAGTGTAATTCATAATGTTCGAACTTGAATAGAACTTCTGAACACATAATACTATTATTTTGAAGTTAGAAAATCTTGTCACTAATTGACTTTATTAATATTCATATTATGAATCAACAAACTAGGAAATTCCAGTAATGACATGATTCAATGTTGATTGTATGAATAACTGTGGGGGAAGATGTAACTGTGAGCAAGTCACCAAAGAGCTTATCAGACTCTTTGATAGACCTTATCACTGTGAAATCTTGGGAGAATGGAGTGTAAGACGGAGAGCAAATGGCATCTGTTTGCATCTAAGGGTAAATAGGAGGTTCTTCTGTATGCACTGTTAATCTTGTCACAATTGAGAAACCTTTCATCCTTTATCACTATTGTCTGGGAGAAGCTAGGGCCAATTAACTGATTAGAGGAACTGTTAGAGGAACAGTAATTTCTTGCTTGTAAGTGAATGGTATATAAGATGTATGTTGAACACAATAAAGTAGAACTATTCTGATGCTACAAGAAACTGAGAGAGCTCTCTAACTCGACTGAGTGCCGACAAATAACTATCATTAAAATATGATTTCAGAAAGAGCGATGTTTATTTAACTTAGTTAGAAGTACTGGGTTTTTTGTTTGTTTGTTTGTTTTTGTTTTTCTCGTGGCTACATTTAAACTGTAATCAAGATTTCTTCTTGGACAGAAAACATTGCTCAGCAACAATTTTAGCAGGTGTGTATTTGATAAAAACATCAAGAACGTATTTCTTTACAGTAATTTTTTTCACCTTGTTTTTCACTGTTAGAAATAAACACTACTGCTTTTGAGCTGTACCTTCATTGTCTAAGAATTAATCCTGAAGAGCCTGAAAATTGGTTTGTCAACTAAAGTATACAAGCATACTTCATGCATCCATACACCCATAAATGTAGTTTAGTTTGCTGCTTTGCTTAGAAGGGCCCTCTAGAGATCATCTAGTCCAACCCCCTGTTAAGCAGGTTCCCTACAGTAGGTAACACAGGAACGTGTCCAGGTGGGTTTTGAGTATCTCCAGAGAAGGAGATTCCACAACCTGTCTGGGCAGCCCATTGTCTTGCTCTGTCACCCTCAAAGTAAGTTTCTCCTCGTGTTCATGTAGAACTTCCTGTGTTCCAGTTTGTGCCCTTTGTCCCTTGCCCTGTCACTGGGCATCAAAAGCAGAAGCTTTGCGCTATCCAGTTGATTTCTGCCCATTAGATATTTGTTAGCATTGATAAGATCTCTCTTTGGTCTTACTCCAATTAGACTCTGTGCCGCTGATCACAACCCTCTGAGCTCTGCCAGTCAGCCAATTCTCAGTCCATCTTGATGCCCACTTGTCTATCCCACATTTCCCATGCTTACCCACAAAGATGTTAAGGAATCAGAAGCCTTGCTGAAGTCAAGGTACACTGCCAATTATTTGCTTTTTATCCCATAGTTATATACGAAATGTTGTCATTTACCACAGCTTGTTAAACATATTTGAGGCTTTCTAGATATTTTTCTTAGCTGACACACTGTATCAGAGTATTTTCTTTCCAACTGACAGATCTTAAATAACTTGTATCACATTCAGTATAATATCTGTATTTCATTAATCACATGAAAGAGCTTTTCAAGCCCACTGCAAATGATGTCTCTGTCAGGGTAGAAGAATTGTGTGGCATATGAAAGAATTTAAAGCTCCATAAATAAATTAAACTCTTACCAGTAAAAATGTCTTTTTTTGGGGGAACACTGAAAAATCTGTAAGTATGTAAATTACTTTATTAAATAGATATGTCTAAAATAACTAAAATTTATTTCATGCATGTATCTTGAATGATGTGATGTTTTTGACACTTATATGGGAAACATTTTGTAATTTAGTGTCACAACAACCAAAGACAACAATCAATTACATGGAACTCCATGAAAGAATCATAAATAAGAACAAATATTCTCGTAAATAAGAACCGCAAATAAGAAGCAAAGATCCTAATTCCCTACTACTTCTAATTTTTGTTGTTGTTGAAGAAAAACTATGAAGCCTTTATGGAATAAAAAATTGAATTGAAATAATATTCATATATTTAGCTGGCTTATTTAAAATACCTAAGGTGTCTGTTCACTTACCCATCTGTTTATGCATGTGTACATATGTATGTTTTTTTTCTATCTAACTTTACACATAGACTACCTGGTATTTTATATAAGATCAATCAGAAGTATAACAGTTTAGCAGCTGACAAAGAAAGCATAATAGATAAGTACAGCCTGTGTTAACCCTAGAGTAAATGGAAGAGTCAGCTAGAAGAATGCAAGAACCATATGATGGCAGTGTAGTCACTGGTCACAGCCAACACAGGTTCATGAAGGGAAGGTCCTGTTTAACTAAGTTTTCCTTTCTGATATGGTCACCTATCTAGTCAACCAAAAGAAACCAATTGATGTTATCTTTTTGGATTACAGCAAAGCTTTTGATAATGTTTCCCACAGTATCCTTCTGGACAAAATGTCCAGTATATGGCTAGGCAAAAATGTAGTGGGATGGGTGAGCAATTGGATGATGAGTCATGCCCAAAGGGTTGTAAATAGAATTACATCAGTTTGGTGGCCAGTCACTAGCAGAGTTCCCCAGGATTCCATTTTAGGGTCAGTTCTCTTCAGTGTTTTCATAAATGATTTAGATGTAGGACTTGAAGTTGTTTTGAGCAACTTTGCTGAAAATACTAAACCAGGAGGAGCTGTTGACTCCATCAAGAGTGGAGAGGCCTTGCAGAGAGATCTAGACAAATGAGAGAGGTGGGCAATTACCAATAGCATGAAGTTTAACAAGAGCAAGTGCCAGATTCTGCACCTGGGAAGGGGCAACCCTGGCTATACATACAGACTGGGGGATGTGATCCTGGGGCATAGCTATGCTGAAAGAGATCTGGGGGTCTTGTTTGACAGTGAGTTGAAGATGAGTCAACAGTGTGCCCAGTCAACCAGAAAGACCAACCATATCCTGGGGTGCACCAAGCACACCGCTGCTAGCAGGTCAAGGGAAGTGTTTGTCTCGTTCTACACTGCACTAGTATGGCCTCACCTTGAGTACTGCTTGTAGTTTTGGGTGCCACAATACAAAAAAAGACATAAAATTCTTATTGACCATCCAAAGGAAGGCTACAAAGATGGTGAAAGCTCTAGAGGGGAAGACGTATGAGGTGTAGTTGAAGTCCCTTGGCTTGTTCAGCCCAGAGAAGAGGAGACTGAGGGGAAACTTCATTGTGGCCTACAATTTCCTCAAGAGAGAAGTGGAGGGGGCACTGATCTCTTCTCTCTGGTGACCAGTGATAGGACCCAAGGGAATGGCATAAAGCTGTGCCAGGGGAGGATCAAGTTGGATACCAGAAAAAGGTTCTTCATCAAGAGGGAAGTTGGGTACTGGAACAGGCTCCCCAGGGAAGTGGTCACAGCACTGAGCTTGCCAAAGTTCAAGAAGTGTTCATACAATGATTTCAGACATATGGAGTGCTTTATGGGTAATCCTGCGTGGAGCAAAGAGCTGGATTTGATGATACTCATGAGTTTCTTCAAACTCAAGGTATTTTATGATTCTATGATTCTGTGATTCCACTGTTCATTATTTAATCACCCTGGCCTTATTCCTCCATCTCCACCCTTACCCTCATTTAATGACAGTAAGATTTACAACAATTTCAGGACATACCAAGTTTATCATTGTGCATGCCTGTGCATTGATTCCTTTTAATATCTTCATTATATTGGCTCATGGTGAGGAACTGATGCATTTCAGAATACTACAGTTTTTTACTATCTTATTTTTATTGCTATTAGTAGCAGTAATGTTAAAATATTTTAACATTATTAATAATAGTGATAATAGACTTTCAATGATTGTTTTGTTTTATATTTTTTCTCTAAATATCCATCACTTCTTGAACACTTATCATTTCTTTACAAATGCCTTGATTGAAATGAAGACTTAAAATGAAAATGATAGTCAGTACTTCTCTCTTTTTCATCCTTTAAAGAATGATGGAGAACAATATAAAAATATATTAAATATTCAATGCTCATTATTCACAATACATTGAAAATTAGAATCCTTAGATCTCTAACAAACACACAGCTGTTGTAAGTATTTAAAAATGAAAACCTGAATTGAAATTTGTGTCAGGTTAATGAGTGGTCTGAAGCAGAATAATCTTAAAAATTCTCTTAGTGATTTTCATCCTGACAGTTTACTGTGATTTATATTGAATATGTTAGGTATTATTCCTGTGAATGTGAATATAGTCAAATAGTATGTCCTTGTGCTCTCCTTCAACAAATGGAAAAAATTTTGACTCAAAATTTGAAATAAACCATACAATAAGTCTCTAGTAACAGAGTTCTCTTCAACAATTCAGTCCTTATTCACATCTGTAAAATTTGGTCCCCAGATCTCTTAATTTGGCAACTACATAATTGAAAAAAGGCCTTACTTCAGAAAGCCATCTCTATTCTTCAAAGAATCTAGATACATTGTAAGCATAATTCATGTGCCTAATTGCCATTGATTTCTGTAGAACTTAAATATGTTCTTACATTCATGGTGTTTGTCAACAGTTTTGGGCTGGTTTGGCCTGGTTCTATGACAAATGGGGAGGGGGGACCCACAGACCCCTGCCCTGGGAGAAAGGGAAGGGGGTTAGGGAAGAGGTAGGGAGATGGGCCTGAAAACAAAACAGCAGCAATAGGCTAAGGGAGAAAACTAGTGTACTAAATATAACAGCTGAATATGAGATAACACAAAATAATAGAATATAATTGGAATTGAAGCTAATAAATCAAATAAAATGAGAGTGTCCAAAACCAAAGACCTTACCCTAATGCTGAAGGTGAGATAGCTAGGGAACACACACTGCAGAGATGAGCAGTAAAAGAAGATGAAATCTCGTGACTCCTGGGCAGTTTCATCTTTCCCTCTAAATGGAAAATGCAAATAGCACAGTGAAATCTTCTGGGATTCATAGTTCTTCTCTTCTGAGAACAAGGCTCCCAGAAATGTGTACAGTGCACAGAATTGGAGCATTAATTCTTTAACTATCAGTGCTCAACATGATGTTATGATGTGGAATACCAATAAGATAAATCACAAAACAATGACAGTTTTGGATAGGTGCTTCACTAAATAAAGACTGATTTCATCATTTCTTGATCTTCATATCATATTTTGATTGCATGCAAAATATTGTCTTGGTTTTGTACTGTTCTTTATGTTAATTCTACTGCTCTTTATGTTAGTACTAGTAAAGCAGCTATGAAAGAGGGAGTAGTTCAATACTCACTGTGTCCCTTTTCTGTTCAAAGTGTCCTTTAAGAACTTTAAAAACCTATGATTAAATTATTTAAAAGAATTTTGTAATATATTTACAGATTGTAGAGCATTGGAGCTTGGAAGTTCAAGGTCCAAAGGTCCAACTGTTTTTTTGGACTTCTGGACAAATTAACAAAAAAAAACCCAAACATGTAAATGTTGTCATATAATTACAGACATATAAGCAGAGTGCTGCTGAGTGGTAATATATATATATATATATATATATATGCATACATATATACATACACACGTATATTTTTCTAGAACTCGTTCTTTCTGTCAAACAGAAAACAGAAAAAGGGAAACATTTGGAAAAATGTTCATTTCATTGAGAACTATATTATCAGGTATATTTATTGTCAAATTTAATACTTGCTTCTTCCTTCTCCTTTTTATTTTTCTGTACTATGACAAAAGAGGAAAAAATCTAGAGATTACATGCTGAAATCTTCTCATCTTGAAATTGAGAATATTTGTCAACGTACAGGTTGAGAAGGTATACCTTCAATTATTGTAGTCCCACTGCATCTTAACCTAAATATTTAGACAAATATATTTTTATTTATTATTGACCTTTTGAATCATAAACATGGCTAGCTAGTCTAAAAGAAATAGCAGTGCATGCTTCCCAAGAACACAATCTAGCTCACATCTCATTCTGGAATAAGCCATAGTGAATTTGATCAAATTCCCAATTTGCTTTACTCTCTAATGATTGTACTTTTTCTGCACATGCTGGGTTTGGTGTTCATCTACAACTCCTTTTTTAGTCCAGGTGTCTGCATCTTAGCCTGCCATAGTGATTTATGCCTTCATCATGTCCAGGTCAAAGTACTGTGTGTGAATGCTACACCTCATAGCACATTTCAGCCACCACAAATACCAATGTTCACACTTGAATAAACTTCCACACTACCTTGAGGTTCACTATTTGTATGATGAAATGAAACTCCTTGTTCTAATCTAGTTATGAGAATATCTGTGTCTCTTACATCCTCATTACCTATCCACCTACTGCAATTTCAAAATGCAGTAAAACCGCTATGTTCTGAAGACAAATATTAAATATCAGATATTTTCGTTTAAAAGCAGAACTAAAAATTCAATATTCCAAACTGCTGGTTTTGATTAAAACATTTCTTGTGTTTCACTTTCCTTCCAATTTTTAATTTTAAAAGAGGTGTTTTTAGCCTAATACAAAATCTTTTTAAAAAATAATTTTAAATTAAAAAAAAATAAAAATATTAAAAATATTTTTTTGTTAAAGATATGTCAACTTCAAACTGCCAACTGTATCATTATAAACAATAAAAAAACCCAAACGTTCTTGCTTGTTCGTTTTTATATGTCATTATTTCACCAGTTCAAATTAAATAAATAAATATCTTATTATATTAATATTTTATTTTGTCTTTGAGGGCATTTTGGCATGAATGTGTGAGTTTTATCACAGAAAAAAAAATCTATCTATCTGTTCAAAAAATTCTTTTGTTTTTCATTCATTACTGTAAAATAGGTAAAGCAAGAGAAAAGATAACAGGTCATTTGTAAAAAATGCATATGCTTACATTAAAACCAGTCTGAAATAATTTAATTTCATATATAATATCTTGCTTTACCAGTGTCTTGCATAATTCTTTTTCACCTCATATAGCACAATCCCTAGAATTAAATTTCCCATCAGCTCAGTGTGACAATGTTAAAGTTTCCTTTGTGTTCACCCTTCATCATGCATCTAGCTGGCACAGTGAGGCTGTGAATTTCAAGGAGCTTGTCTGCTTTTGCCAGCTGGGAAAGCACTTTGCCACAGTTCTGTGTATATTCAAATACTCTAATACATGTAATTTATTTTTGCGAAGTACTGTGGTGTGTCACTGATACAAGCCAGCTCCATCATGTGCAATATCCTGGAATTTCAAACGAATTCCCCAGGTCCCACAATGCATCTGGCCAATTCTGCATTTCTACACTAGAGGAGAAATTTCTCCTGAATAATGCAAACTAATCTATGTCCCATAATGTCAAATGTGATTGCTCTTATTTCGGTATGTATGATTGTCCTTTGCTAGTCACAAAACTAGGTAGGCTGCTTTTCAGAACTTGTGACAATTTTTTCAGTGTGTGCCTTTTTTAATGGAGAGCTCACTACATGTTTGTGAATAAACATTTTCATTCCTGCCTTAAATACATGCATATTATTGATTTATTTATAGTAGTCTTATTGTTTTTGTTTGTTTGCTTGCTTTTTCCATATCTAGTTCTTTTCTTCTTTGTGAGATATTGTTTCTATGAACTACTGGCAAAATGTCTTTTGTACAAAAACAGAGTCTAATCACCTTATAAATTGCTAACATGACTCTCATAATACCGTAGTCTTTCAGTCTAAAAATAGTTGAAGAACAATATCTTTACACACTGTTGCTGAGATGCTGTATAGTTCGTTTCCATCATGTGTCAACGTATACTTTTTCATTTGTATTATGTGAGAACTGCTACAGGTTTTCTATGTATATTCACTGAGTTTGTGTTGTGCAGTTAAGAAAGTTCTTAATCATTAAATAAATCAAATATATTGTAGTCTAGTTCAGTTTTAGCATTCGGCATCTCTGGTGAGCATACATGGAAGCCAACAGTATATACAACGGTACTTGTCTTAATCTTGTAGTGGACTGGTCAAAGTGTATATACTTGGACATATTTTTACGATAACACAACAGAAAAAAATGTGTACATTACTACATCTTCATCTATATATCAAATATATCCTATATATTTGAATGCTCATTCAAGCAGATGTTTTCTTCTTGCCATTTTACAGAATATAATTTAAAAATGAAAGCTAAGGTGAAATGATGAAGGATAGTGTGCCTGGAAGGACATATTTAATTCCTTGATAAATCTAGTCCTTTGTTCATATTCATACATATCTCCCATCTAACAAAAAAATACATAATGAAAATCAAGCAATGATAAGTGACTATCTGAACAAATTAAATCCTCCAGAAATAGCAGTAGACAACAACTATTATCTAAAGAATGCTCACATTACTTGTCACAATCTATAGAAATCCTAGAAAACATCACCAAATATTCATGCAACTAATGCTGCAGCTGTAAAACCTTGTGACCTGTTTGGGAAAAACAAACAAACAGACAAAACAAAACAAACAAAAACAAACAAA
>JACDJE010000483.1:0-33852 GCA_016647715.1 Pavo muticus | reverse complement strand
TTTTTTTTTTTTTTTTTTTTTTTTAATTCCAAAAGCTATAATTTCAAAATATAAAACATACATGTTTTATTATCCTCCAAACAAATTGCAAGCATTCTAACAAGAGAAGAATAACGGAATCACTGAAATGCAACTTCTGTGCCCATTAAGGTATCACAGATAGAAGAGGTAAATTATACTCATGATTGCTTCTCTAAGCACTATTTGCAGAGCCTTTACTGATTCCCCGTGTTTAAAGACATCTGCTTTGATTGTGTTTTCTTTCCATGGTCAGAAGAATTAAAAGTTTGCATACAATAAAATTCTAACTTTAAACCAAAATTACATTTAGGCATACTCTTACTCAATCTGGATGTTATGGTTAGATTAAATGCAACTTTGGAACTGGAGACACAAAAAAAATAAGATGGAAGTTTAAGTAACATCTTAATTAAACAACTTTCTGATGATATAATTTGAAAGTTCTGGCTTGTCCTGTAGCTTAACCTTCCTGAATTCTTTTCAATAGTACTGTGTTTAATGATCATTGTTATATTTGACAGGATGACATATAGAAAAAAGAGCTCAGAGAAATCTGAGAGAAAAGAGCTCTTAATAAAATCCAGAAATATATAATATTTAAAATACAGCCCCAATGTCATTTAAGGACAACGTAGAGAGAGAATTACCGTCTTTATTGCTTTATGAAGCAATCCATTTATAATAAGAGACTGACAAGAAGAAAGGACATAATTTTGAAAGGAAAAAAAAACCTGTTCCATGTTTAGAATGAAAACCTTTATCTGAAGAGAGGAATAAACATATTGCATACATTTCTATGTCTACCCAGTTTAGTAATTTTTATTTAATATACAGTTAAACACAAAACTATTTATCCTGTTATTATTTCCTTAAAATATATCTCCATTCTCCACTATCATTTTAAAAAGTAAACATGCACAGTTTTCTGGAGATTTTTTTTTTTTAATTCCTAATGTGTCTGCAATATTAGATCTAAAATATTATATTACTAGATTCAAAATGGCTTCAGTGTACTTTTACTGATTTTTTTTTTTTTTTTCTTGTTCTTGTGGTCTCAGAAATACACACAGGACTGCATCTATACAGAGTTTTTGTATGTATATCTGTTCACATCATCTCTGGACATTGCATTTGCATTTAATTATGTATTCCATCTATATACATGCCAGAAAGAATTGCATTCCTTTGACACATTTCTAGTAATAGGTATTCTATCATTTCCCTTCCCAATAACAAAGGAAGAATTGAAAGAGACAACTTAAGGCCCATGGTTCTAGTTTGCATTTCTGCTAGTCTCCTACAAAAACAAACAAACAAACAAACAACAACAACAACAAAACAAGAATGGAACAATCTTCATTAGAAAATGTACACTGACAATTATTTTAATGTATTACAGGTGATGTAATTAAAGGTTAAGACACAGTGAAGATCAACTATTTCCCATGGCTTGGACAAGTGCACTCTTTGTCGGGTAAAGAACTGGCTGGATAGCTGGGCCCAGAGAGTGGTGGTGAATGGAATTAAATCCAGCTGGTGATCAGCCACGAGTGGTGAAGTGAAGCACCAATCTGCCTGAGAGTAAGAAGGCTGAGTAAGAAGGCCCTACAGAGGGACGTGAACAGGCTGGATAAATGGGCTGAAGCCTATGGGTTGAAGTTTAACAAAATGAAGTGCCAGGTCCTGCACTTTGGCCACAAAAACTCAATGCAATGCTACCAGCTTGGGGTAGAATAGCTGGAAAACTGTGCAGAAGAAAAAGACCTGCGTGTTTTGGTCAGTGCTCGTCTGAACATGATCCAGCAGTGTGACCAGGTAGCCAAGAAGGCCAATGGCATCCTGGCTTCTGTCAGAAATATTGTTGCCAGCAGTATCAGGTAGGTGATGGTCCCCCTGTACTCAGTTCTGGTGAGGCCACACCTCAAGTACTGTATTCAGTTTTGAACCCTTCGTGGCAAGAAAGACATTAAAACCCTGGAGCATGTCCAGAGAAGGGCAAAAAAAGCTGGTGAAGGGTCTGGAACATAAGCTTTATGAGGAGCGGATGAAGGAAGTGGGATTTTTTAGTCTGAAGAGAAGGCTCAGGGAGACCTTATTGTTCTCTACAACTACCTGCAGGGAGGTTGTGATGAGGTGGGGGCCAGGTTCTTCTTTCAGTTAACTATCAATGTGTCTAGATGGACTGGCCTCAAGTTGCACTGAGGGAGGTTCAGGTTGGATATATGGAAAAATTTCCTTTCAGAAAGAGTGGTTAGGCATTGGTACAGGTTGCCCAGAGAGGTGGTAGAATCACCATCTCTGGAGGCATGTAAGGAAGGGGTAGATGTGATACTTAGGGACATGGTTTAGTGGGAAATGTTGAGGATCTTAGAGGTGTTTTCCAACCTTAATAATTCTATGATTTTATATCTTAAAAAATAATTCGTATTCTAGATCCAAAACATTACATCAGAATCTAATGCACAGTTCTAACAGTGAAGTTAAACCAGTTATATTATTGTGAATTTCTGCATATTTTCCTTTGTATTTACTTAAGTAATACTATTGCCACTGAAGTCAGTGTAACGGGAGTGTAGTTAGACTTTACATAAGTGGCTGAATCATTTTTTTTTTAAAACAAGCTTGTTATTTTTCGTTCATTTTCAGTAACATTTATTAAGAATTATCCAGAATATTAGCCCTTTAAATATTAGCTTACATTTTAAAACTAGCTCGATCTAGAAGTTAGAAACACAACAGAGCATTTGACCCTGTTAGAATGCCTTGCACATTAAACTTTACCATTTGTAACAATCTTTCTCTTGTATAATGAAGCATTTTCTACATCAGTGAGCGATATGTTAAAAAGTCTTTAAGAACTTGCCTTTAGTTTGAATCATTAATTGTTTTCTGGGAGTCAAGTATGTGCATTTGAACTCCTTCACACTAATAAGGATGGTAAGCCCAAGTGTCAGGTCTCTTGGGAGTGCTTCAGCTATTAAAATAAGTAGAAAATTCTGAAAATGTCCACATTGATTGTTCATCTGTGTTAGACTAAGAGAAGATGATCTTTATTCACATATTTAGAAAAGCAGTTGCAAACATCTGTCCAGAAGTGGATTTCATGTTTCTGATCCAAAGCACTTGGACAGAATATCTGCCTCTAGTTCTGCCCATGTCACAGTGGTGTAGGACCAGTGACACATCTCTATTTCAATGTTTGCTGTTAGCTTGATACAGGCTGATCTTGCAGGAGGGTATGGAGAGTTGTTTGTCTTAGTTTATTTAGTTGGAGATTTTTTGGATTATTTTTATAAAGTATACATCTCTCTCCACATGGTTTCTAGTTTGTCTTGGAATCCTGCTCTGGGAGCAAGAGGCTAAAGATCTAATATCTAAGATTTGACAAAAGTATTTATTGTGAGTTATCTTTAGCTTTCTTACATGTACTGGATTAATTATTTTTATTGGATCAGCAATCAAATAAGTGTTTAGAGCAGAGTGATTTAAAACTTCTACTTTTTACATGATAACAAAATTGATATGTCTGCAAACCATTATCTTGAATGTGTACTGGTTTAAGCACAAATCTGTTGTGATGGTAAATTACAAAAAATAAAATAAAATAAAATAAAATAAAATAAAATAAATTGCAGATTCAGAGTGCTAATTTTTCACCCATTTGTAAATAAGAGCTTTAATTAAGACATTATATTATTATATAATATATATCACATTAAGTTATAGTATTTTATATTTATTTTCTCATTTGCTGTAATCACTGGATTGCATCCCTGTTATGGCAAGGCTGAAATATTATGTCTTTCATTGCCCACATGGCTTGCAGTATAAAACTAAGTTTAGCTAGAGTCCTTCTTTAGGGACAGCAAAGAAATCTTGAAACAGCTTTCTTTTTTATCAGAAATCAATCATCTAAAGAGGAATCTTTTTTTTTTTTTCTTTTTTTTTAATCTGTGATTATCTGAGCACAGCAATTATACCAGAGCCAATCTAATAATTTAGAAAGGAATAAAAATGAAATGAATCAGATCTATTATATTTTAGACTACACACAGTAAAAGAAAATCTAATTCCCAAAATTAAGTCAGTATGAAATCTTTAATACTCCATATTTGTGAATTATTAAGCTACCCTTTGCTCTTGATAACATTAATTTTTAGACAAATGGTAGCAATTAAAATGCCAATCTGCATGATTGACTGGATGACTATCAAGCTAACAGTCACATATTTATTTAAATAGATTTGATGGTACATAGTGAAAAAATACTGAAAAAAAATATGTATTTTACTCTAAAATAACCTGCATTTTTCATAGTCTTCTATTAATGTATATTGGTCCTTTTGAATTCACACTTGTTTGCCCAGTTCAGAACAGTTTGGAGCATGCACGTCTCTCCTTGTCTGCTATTGAGTTTACATTTATTCTTGATCATTTATGAAAATGAGTATTTATATGTGCATCACCATAACAGAAATAGATTATTTTTATCCCCAATTGTAATCTGACAAACTGAGAATGGAAAGAAGTAAAATTGATAGTATGTACTCCATACTGTACATTTTTATATACGTGTATGTGGGAATTTCTGGATTTGTCTTAGGAACATAGAAGTTTATGACAAGAAGTACAGATTGCTGTGGATTTCCAATGGTTTTCTGTAAAATCCTATTTGTAGAATCAAGGCAAGTTGAAAGAGAAATAATAATAATAATAATAATAATAATAATAATGGAACATTAAGAACATTACACTTGCTAATAAAATGAAACTGATGAGAGATGATTAACACAACAAAGCTTTTAACAAGTTTATCTGGATCAAAAAGTAGATTAAGAATAGATCTGACCAGCAGAATGAGTCTGGTGATCCAGTGAAATATGACACAGCTAATATGAGCCTAAAAATATTTTAATAAGACATTTTCCTGACAAGATCTGCTCTCTAGTTTCCCTGGTCTGGAAATTTTGAAGAAAGACTACTCAGGGTAGAAAATAATCAAAGTAGGAACTACTTAGGTACTACACAAATGAATGGGTTCAAATGGATTATATCCAAATGTAATGACTGAGCTGATATCATTGTAAGGATCTTAATTCTGTTTGAAGTTTTAGTAGTTGAAGAGGTCCCTGTGGGCTGGAAAAAGGACATAAATCATGCAAGAGAAAAAATCCACAAAATTGTAGACCAGATCTTACATCTTCAATTTCATCTTTTGGTAACATTATGAAGCAGGAGTTTGTGGAAGTCATTTCAAGGCATGGGAGAAAAAAACAAAAAAAAACAAAAAAANAATAAAAAAAATAAAAATATTAAAAATATTTTTTTGTTAAAGATATGTCAACTTCAAACTGCCAACTGTATCATTATAAACAATAAAAAAACCCAAATGTTCTTGCTTGTTCGTTTTTATATGTCATTATTTCACCAGTTCAAATTAAATAAATAAATATCTTATTATATTAATATTTTATTTTGTCTTTGAGGGCATTTTGGCATGAATGTGTGAGTTTTATCACAGAAAAAAAAATCTATCTATCTGTTCAAAAAATTCTTTTGTTTTTCATTCATTACTGTAAAATAGGTAAAGCAAGAGAAAAGATAACAGGTCATTTGTAAAAAATGCATATGCTTACATTAAAACCAGTCTGAAATAATTTAATTTCATATATAATATCTTGCTTTACCAGTGTCTTGCATAATTCTTTTTCACCTCATATAGCACAATCCCTAGAATTAAATTTCCCATCAGCTCAGTGTGACAATGTTAAAGTTTCCTTTGTGTTCACCCTTCATCATGCATCTAGCTGGCACAGTGAGGCTGTGAATTTCAAGGAGCTTGTCTGCTTTTGCCAGCTGGGAAAGCACTTTGCCACAGTTCTGTGTATATTCAAATACTCTAATACATGTAATTTATTTTTGCGAAGTACTGTGGTGTGTCACTGATACAAGCCAGCTCCATCATGTGCAATATCCTGGAATTTCAAACGAATTCCCCAGGTCCCACAATGCATCTGGCCAATTCTGCATTTCTACACTAGAGGAGAAATTTCTCCTGAATAATGCAAACTAATCTATGTCCCATAATGTCAAATGTGATTGCTCTTATTTCGGTATGTATGATTGTCCTTTGCTAGTCACAAAACTAGGTAGGCTGCTTTTCAGAACTTGTGACAATTTTTTCAGTGTGTGCCTTTTTTAATGGAGAGCTCACTACATGTTTGTGAATAAACATTTTCATTCCTGCCTTAAATACATGCATATTATTGATTTATTTATAGTAGTCTTATTGTTTTTGTTTGTTTGCTTGCTTTTTCCATATCTAGTTCTTTTCTTCTTTGTGAGATATTGTTTCTATGAACTACTGGCAAAATGTCTTTTGTACAAAAACAGATTCTAATCACCTTATAAATTGCTAACATGACTCTCATAATACCGTAGTCTTTCAGTCTAAAAATAGTTGAAGAACAATATCTTTACACACTGTTGCTGAGATGCTGTATAGTTCGTTTCCATCATGTGTCAACGTATACTTTTTCATTTGTATTATGTGAGAACTGCTACAGGTTTTCTATGTATATTCACTGAGTTTGTGTTGTGCAGTTAAGAAAGTTCTTAATCATTAAATAAATCAAATATATTGTAGTCTAGTTCAGTTTTAGCATTCGGCATCTCTGGTGAGCATACATGGAAGCCAACAGTATATACAACGGTACTTGTCTTAATCTTGTAGTGGACTGGTCAAAGTGTATATACTTGGACATATTTTTACGATAACACAACAGAAAAAAATGTGTACATTACTACATCTTCATCTATATATCAAATATATCCTATATATTTGAATGCTCATTCAAGCAGATGTTTTCTTCTTGCCATTTTACAGAATATAATTTAAAAATGAAAGCTAAGGTGAAATGATGAAGGATAGTGTGCCTGGAAGGACATATTTAATTCCTTGATAAATCTAGTCCTTTGTTCATATTCATACATATCTCCCATCTAACAAAAAAATACATAATGAAAATCAAGCAATGATAAGTGACTATCTGAACAAATTAAATCCTCCAGAAATAGCAGTAGACAACAACTATTATCTAAAGAATGCTCACATTACTTGTCACAATCTATAGAAATCCTAGAAAACATCACCAAATATTCATGCAACTAATGCTGCAGCTGTAAAACCTTGNTTTTTATAGTGAAGGTGATCAAATACCGTAATAAGTTGCCCTGAAAGTTTTGGAACCTCCATTTGTGGAGGCAGACATTCAAAACCCAACTTGGTACAGTCCTGGCAAGCTCCTCTAGATGACGGTGCTTCAGCAGTGGTGCTGGACTAAATGATCTACCTAACAATCTCAATGATTTTTCAATTCTGTGATGCATAGAATAGTCTATATAACAAGAAGGGAACTAGAAATTGTTTTGATGGAAGTTTTTAGAAAGACTGAAAAATAAGGTCTGTTACAAATTTCTGTTCAGCTATTTACTGAATTGCTATTCATTAATGTGCTTTGCCAGTGGCTAGTTCTTTATCACTTTTAGTCATTATCTCTACATATACAAAATATTTAGTCCTTAACAAACTTATCCTAAAATAGCTGTAAAGTATTTTACTGAAGATCACTTATGTCTATGATCTTCAGGGGAACTTCAACAGTTTTTTTGTTGCCAAGGCCAAAGTAACCAGGTTTTAAAGCCTGTCAGTGAGGAAAACTCTAATCCCGTCTTTTCTCTTTTTCATCTTTCTTCCCTTTTTCTTTATGTTTTATGTTGATCTGATGTTTTCACAACAGTAAAAGATGCAATCTCCTCTGTTCTTTGCACCTTATTCTTGGGTTCAGGTTCTGTTCTTGTTTCACTTATCCTACAGGATTTTTCCTGTTCAAATACCATTCCTGCTTACTGTAGAATATTATCAAACACTTCCTGGATGCTCACTTTTATCTTCTACTTTTTATATATTTTACGTTTTCCTACATCCCTTACACGCAGCTACAGTCCCTGCTACCCCTTGCAGTTCTGTCTATTATTTGTATGTTTAATCTTTTCTGTATTACAAAAAAAGTTAGTAGTATTTACAATGTTACAAAATGTTAAAAAAAAAAAAAATCATGTTTTTGCTGTTTCAATATGTTTATCTCTGTGTTTAAGGCAAACAAATATTTATTATACTTTGCTTAGTGTGCATCTGCTTTTAAGGTAGAACAGGCTTTTTCTTTGACTGTGAGGGTCTGAGCAGCTGAGGGACTTGGATTTATTCAGAATGAAGAATAGAATTGCCAGTCCTTTGATACTTAATAAGTGTTATAGAGAAGATGGAGAAAGGTTCATCTCACAGATCCTAAGAAAACATGACAGGCAATGGACACAAGTTTCAGATAGGGAAATTCTCTCTAGACAGAAGCTAACAAATAAGTCATAAGGAGTGCCTGGAACCACTACAGCAGGATCCCCCAAAGAGGCTGTATAATTTCTATCCTCGGAAATATTCAGAGATCCATTTTACAAGATCCTGGAAAACTTGGTCTGGTTTTGAAACATAGAGCTGTTTTGAGCAGAACTAGATGAGTTCCTGTGGTGTTCATTTTCCTTCCTCTCCAATCTCCCTGTACCAAAACAAACAAACCAACAAAAACATCCAAAAACTGTGCTGAGGCCAAACTTTCCAGGAAGTGGTTAAATACCAGTAGATTGATGGGAATAAATTGAATAAATTCTTTTTTCTTCTTCTTCTTTATTTCTTTTTTCAGTACATGCAGCTTTTGCTTCATCTATTAAGGTGCTGCTATATCCATTTATTAATTTTTTCATCTACTTTCTAATTTCCCACCACCCATGAGACAGAAGAATGAGTGAGTGGCTGATGTCTAGGGTCAACCAGCTATTCACATTTTTGGCATCCAGCATGGGATTTGACAAGCTCCAGATAATGACAGGCTTGATCAGAGAATGCTTGACTGTATTTATGGTCACAGTTCTCAGTTGCACATTGGCAGACTCCTCAGCTATTCACAGGACTTTTTTGCTTTATTGCATATTGGAGACCAGGGCTTGTTAGTAGCTGCTTTCAGTTCTACAGAAGTAGATGTGTTATTGCCATTTCAGATGTTTTACTGCATGGATATCCAGCCTTTTGGCTTGCCTGTGCTGCACTGAGTGAAGAGGAATTGTATTGGGCTCCATATAAAATATGTAATATAGTTGTATTGATCGGTTATTGTTTTGTAATTTTATATGTGCTACCTCTTTCATGAATGTAAAGCCAGGCATACAGAAGAACATTTTGAAATTATTTCTAATTTTAAAATATACATTAATTCTAACTTTTTGCAATATATAATGCCTTTTTTTTCCTGTACTTTAATTTTATTTGTGTTATAGATTTTATCAACACTAAATTAACTTACATTATTTTCACAAAACAAAACAAAACAACAACAAAAAAAATGTGGCTTCTAAATTTACTAATTCTGAGAAAAACCTGAATAAATGTAGGTATAATGTGTGCCTTCTGGAAAGCTGCCTTTAATACCCTTAGATTAGCAACTTGACACATTTGTTTAGGCAATTATTACTTGCATATTGTCCCCATGTGGTCAGAATAGCAGAAACACGAATCAAACATACATTGAAAAAACATAGATAAATAAATAAATAAATAAATATTCTATACCTTCTGAGCTTTGTGAGTCCTCGAAAATAAGAACATTTGTCAGTATCATGTAAGTATTCTGGATATTTCTTCCACAGTGAGTGTGTTAACTAGTTAAATTATTTTACAAAATAATACAAGCCCAAGTTTAATAGTTAAGCAAGAAAACTTACATGACTGATTAATAACAAAAAAAATACATGTCTTCACAGGCATGCACACAAATATGTAGATTGAAGTATTATTATTATTAATCACTGTGTTTTGCTCACCAATCGGCATAAGCCCATTTAGCATGTAACACAGACAGGTTTCAGTATGACTGTGAGTGCAAGAGGCGGAGTTAGCACTGCACTGTGCCCTCCTCTCCACAGCATTCCATTGTCACCTGTGCAGTCTATGTTTGAGCTGTGTGAAATTCACTCATGAAAAATATTGTGAAAAATCACAAAATTATGTCAAAAGTTTATAATCTTGTGAGGCTGCATTACTAACTGTCCAGGGCTCCATGTGGCCCAGATGCCTGTTCTAGTGTATTCCAGATCATTTCTAACTGCTAGTTCAGATAGGTGTAGATTTTCTCTGAGTCCTATGCTGAATTTATCAGAATCTACATATGTTTCAGACACTGTATGGTATCTGAAACGGCGTGAGACAGCTTCATGTTTACTGAAGAAGGCATGAAGACCAAATTTAATTTATTTTTATTCTATTTTTTATTAAAATTGTCAAGATGATAATCTTCTTCACAAAACTAATATTAAAGTATCACACTATAGTTTTATATTTCAGTTGAATGTTACCTCTTGGATTCACTTCATCTAATTTCTGCTAGTTACGCGTTCAAGATAAACTAGTCATCTAAGCTCTGTTTCTGATCCATGAAAAGAAATAGGCATTTCCAGAAGGCAGTTTATCTCCTTCTAAGATTGATACCATGCACATAAGTGAATTGTCTTATAGATGAGACTATTCCTGTCCATGAACTATAAAGAAAATCTAGCAGACTGCTTGCACAATAGATCTTGTTTTGAGGTGCCTGAAAAAAAGTAAGATGAATCACCGTACATATTTCAGCTATCCACTTAACCTCTGTTTTGCTTAGTTTGCCACTGGTAATACGAGCCTACTTTGACTGACTTTGTTATGAAAAATCTTGTTTTTTGAAATTTGCATAAAAGAAAATTATTTATTTACCCACAGTCATGGAAACCTTCTTTGCAGTATATAAAGAACAATAGTGATAGGACAAGGGGGAATGGTTTTAAACTGAGACAGGGGAGGTTTAGGTTAGATATTAGGAGGAAGTTTTTCACACAGAGGGTGGTGACACACTGGAACAGGTTGCCCAAAGAGGTTATGGATGCCCCATCCCTGGAGGCATTCAAGGCCAGGCTGGATGTGGCTCTGGGCAGCCTGGTCTAGTGGTTGGCGACCCTGCACTTAGCAGGGGGGTTGAAACTAGATGAGCATTGTGATCCCTTTCAACCCGGGCCATTCTATGATTCTGTGATTCTATGATTTCAACAAAACAGAACAAAGTAAAGCATCAATACTCAAACAAGTTTTTTACAGGGAGTGGGAATTTATTCTGTATCTTTACAGAATACAGCCACCACTGGATACTGGAAAGAACATTTCAGTTCTTTGCAGTAGTATAGTGCAGAACACAACTATGGAGTAATTATTCCACCCAACACTTATATCTTTTAATCATGTACAGTCATTATAGTCCAAGTATCTAGATGGCATAAAGTACAGGAGTATGACTGAAATTATTCAAAATGTCTTTAAAATATGAAAATTAGTAAGAAAAGGAACAGTAATAATTCAGTATAAGAAATGATAGAAAATTGTATGTTAGCTGAGTTTGATTATAGCTACAGAATAGTAAAGAAACAAGTGATCACTGATATATATGATTTTTTAAAAAAAGCAAACAAAATATGAATATAGTAAATGAACTTAGATATCTTCTAAGTGATGTATTTTCTTACACTTCCAGAGACAGAGGAGTAACCTGTATGTGCTAGCTAATATTCCTATTAAATTCAACAGAGGTTTGCCCTTGATTTTAAAAGAAACAGAATTAAATGCATAATGAAGAAAACTAGGATTCATTTTTTGCAGCTTTAATTCTCTGAAAATAAGCTGTATTTCTTAATTTCATCTAATTTATAACAAAGTCCTGTTTTTTTTAGACTTGAGATTCCTTTTCATAATGTAAGAAATGATAGAGACAGATTTCTTTGAACTGTTCAAAGAAGATTAAATTACCTACAGAAAACTTAATTACATAGATCTCAGCTGAACTATTCATAACACTCAAAAAATGAAATAAAGAAACAAACAAATAAGCACACACACAAAAAAAAAGATACATGGAGTATTTACTTATTTATTTTGCAGCATCTAATAGTTCTCTACTTTCTATCTATTATAGTATCATATTTTGATGTCCGTAGTTTGTAGCAATAAACAGTGGTAGAAAAAGCAGATAGCATTGGGTGATCCATTTATGCCCTGAAATGAGTGACACAGATACTAATAAGACATAATTCAGAGATGTGCTAACCAATTATTATCCATGTTTTGTTGGTCCCAGTGAAGTCTTACGGAGGCAGCATAATGAAAATGACCTCCTGAGAATGTCCATCATTTTACATTGTGGAGACTTATTGTAGATGGTGTTGTAATGACTTAGCTTAACTGTTATGCCTACATGAAAATCTAAAAAAAGTCCTAATTTCACTGCCAATTATTTGCATAAAAGTTCTCAAACTTTAACAGACTGGCAGTAACTTCAATAAAGTATTCTTCCCTACTTTTAAAATGTTTAATAGTTAAATAGTTTAATAGTTAAATGGCCTATTACACTGTCTATTCAAGTGCTTTAGCAAACCTATAGTTTTCAAATTTGTTTATACAGTATATATATAAAAAAGATCTTTTTATTGTCTTTTAATACAATAGGATAATATGTGACTAGTTGTACATACATAATTCAAGAAGAAAACAAATAATATTATTTCTAACTCTGTAGTTTATTTGGAAGAATAATCTGAACTTTCACCTTTTTAATTCGCAGAAGCTCTTCAGTGTCAAAGTGTTTGCTACTCTGACTACAATCTTTTGGACTTCATGTGGTTAATAGCAGACTTTGATTTTCTTGCGTGATTGCTTTTTAAAAAAAACTCTGCCAAGAAGTTAACTGAAACAAACAATTTTGCTGACACTTTATTTCTTGCAGTTCTTTAAGAAGCCTGTTCCCTCTATCATTTTGACATGGTATTTAGTAAATATAACAAGAAAAATTATTAGCAGTCTAAAGTGATATTAACTCCAGCAACCAGGAAAAAAATATTGGAGGATGTGGATGCTGCTGTGGAGAGTCAGTGAAGGACGAGAATAAACAAAATAAATAAAATCTCTGACCAGAAAACTGTGAAATTAACTAAATTAAGCTACCAAAATACACTGAACAGTACAGAACAACAGAATCACAAAATTGTCAGGTTCGGAAGGGAATCCTGGAGATCATCTAGTTCAACCCCCTTGCTGAAGTAGGTTCCACAGAGTAAATTGCACAGGAATGCATCTGGGGAGGATTTGTATATCTCCAGACAAGGAGACTCCAGAACCACTCAAGGGGGACCACTCATGATTCTATGATTATATCTATTCAGTAGTAGTGTGAAGGCTTGTACAAGATCCTATGGCATCTCAAAGAGTGCTAAATGACTGTTTTAGTATTTCAGGCAATGCATGTTTAAATAATTCAGTCAAAGCCTAGGTCTCTTTTGACTTTAAAGCAATCAGTGACTCAGACTCTCCTTGGACACCTATATGTTGTTGCCTCATTTCCAGTCTACAAATCTTGATCTGAACTGCGTTCAGTTACATCATCACTAATTAAAAATAAATAAATAAATAAAAAGAGACATAAATGACACAGTATGTACTAGTAATAATCAATATGGCATACTTCATCCATCTGTACTTTTTTTTCTTTTTTTCCCAAAATGTGCTAAATTTTGAGGTTTCTTAAACATCTTCAGTATCTCTCACCTGTGGCCAGTTAAATAATGAAATTTTACATGAGTTGATGTCGATGTCGTTCCTAAGAGATGTTTTTCCAGCATCCACTCCTGGTAAATGTACTCATTGGATCATGCTAACTGTAGTCCCATTAATCACCATTAGCTGATGTGCCATTAAATTTTCTCATCATATTCTCTTATAGCACTTCCCTGTTCAGTGCTCATGGTTACCATAGTAGTTTATAAAGTTACTGTCTATTTCTAAGTGTGATTTGTTCAGGTTTGTAAACTCTCTAGTAAAAGTAGCACTGTGCTCCTTCTGGTGTGATCTGCTGGGATATATTATACAGTAATTCCCTACAATATTATAGAATACAGTGAAAACACAAATCACAACAGTGAGATTTCCTAAATAATGTTTTCACTTAAAAATAATTTAATAAAGCCCACAGTGCTCCCACAGTGCATGCTGTGTTGATTCACTTCCCTTTAAAAAGTTGAGCATAGCTCTATCACACACTCCCTGAGAGTAGCTCCAACAAATGTAATTTTCTCAAATTAACAAAATATTCTTTTTTTTGACAGAAACCCCTTTAAGCTATTACCATGTACACAACAATTAACCTTATCTATTTATTATAGCTAGTGCCTCAACTTTTTCATTGGAGGCAAATATTCTTTTAACCTAGAGGAACATTATCAAGCTCTTATTCGCAAACAATAAAAACCTAGTTTTACTCTACTTCCCAATATTTTCATTTGAAGTTGGAATAAGTCTTTAAGTCAGCTCTCCTGATATAATTTTGAAATAAACAGTACAGATGAAACTAATATATAGGATGTACTGAGTGTAAGTGTCATGGTAACAGAAGGCTGCAGAGTCCTCTGTGACAAAAGGCTGAGGCTGCCCTCTGCCAGGCACAACCAGCTCTAGAGTAGTCCAATGGCCCCACCAAAGAGTACATTTGAGACCAGCAGCCAGGATGGTAACGTCTCTTGTAGAACCTGTGTAAGAAAAGGCAGAAAATGACAAACAGGCAGGGAGGAGTGAGGAAAACAAAAACAAAAACAAAAACAAAACAAAACAAAAAAACAGAGCCCTACAACTAATGTTTGGGAAGAAGGAATGGGAAAGATGTGCCAGGGGCTAGAATAGATAGAATAGAGATTCTTTAGAAACCCATGGAGAAGACCATCACAGAGCATACGTCCAAGCTGACCCAAGCCAGAGCATGAGAATATTTCCTGAAGGAACTGTAGCCCATAGAGAGGACACACACTGCAGCAGGGATAAATGTGAGGTGAAAAGAGAAGAAGAAATAAGCTATTACTGAATGACCTTAACCCCTATTACCATTCCTCTACACTGCTTGGTTTATTGAGGAAAAGGAAGATGAATCAGGAATGAAGGAGTGAAATTGAGCTTTGGGAAACATCTGGATTAGGAAAAGGTATTGTTTTAATTTGCCTTGCTTCTCATTGTCCAAATAATTTTAATTGGGAAAAGAAAAGAAAAGAAGGAAGGGAAGGGAGGGAGAGAAGGAAGGGAAGGAAGGAAGGAAGGGAAAAAGGGAGGGAGGGAAGAGCCTCTTTTGCCTGTGACAGTAACAGCCAAGTAATTTCCTTGTCCTTAAATCAATCAAAGAGCTTTCCATCTTATTTTGTATCCCTTTCTCTAATTTCAGAAAAGGGAGTTAGGGTGGGCTGTTAGAAGCTGGACAAAGTAAATCCACCACAAAGTAATATAACATACTCTGGCTTGCAAGTAACCTGACAAACTAAATCTAAACTTGCAGAGACCCTGTAAGGTAGAGATAGAATTATTTTAAATAATAATAATAATAATAACAACAACAAGAATTTTCAAGAATTGAAGAGTAACCTTGTATCTTTTATCTGACACACAACAATGTAAACATGACCTTTTTTTTTTTTTTCCAAATAAAATTGGAAGACAAGTTATTCTTCTCTGTAAATGTGGTATTTTCACATCTCGATATAACATTTACTAAATAAATGTGTGCTTAGTATTATAAGATTTTTTTTCTGTCTGCAGCTGAGGCAGCCAGAAAATTATTTTATTTTATTTTATTCTATTTATTAGTTTACTTTCAGTTCTTACTCACTGAAATAAGTTTTCTGGAGTACTCAGAATAATACTGTGAAACTCAAAGAATAGATAAAAATAATGAGAATGTCATTTTTTTTTAATGGTATGACCAAGTATGACATCTAATAACTATTTAAAACTTCATTTTCTTGTTGGATCATTACTTCAGGACGTGTTCATAGATGAAGAGACAAAGAGAAGAGCTTAAACTGATTCAAAATTACATTGTTTTCTGTAAGTAATTAATATTCATCAGAGAGAAGTATTTAAATAGTAAAGAAACTAATGAAGCATTGGTGACTGAACAACTATTGGTATTTTACTTATTATTTTTCTCCTTAAATCATAATGAGCTGTAATTACAGTTTCTCTTACTTTTTCTGAAACATACATTATTATAATGGAGTAGTGACAAGTAGCTGTATCTGACTTCCTGAGCAGCAAACTTACTGCAAATATGTAAATGGGGAACAACAAAGAAGAGCCCGGAGATATAAACATCTGTGTGAATGAAGCAACTATTTCACAACTCAGTGGACCTTAAACAAAGCAGACACTGAAATCTGTTCAGTACACAGGGCAGATTTTTAAATATGTTCAATTACTACTTGTCTCCCAACTGTCACTAGAGCACAGCTGCAGCCAGACTAGGGGTCCTGCTTTGACATTACCAGCATATGAAAATGGTATTAATGATATGTGGTTTTCCTTCATAGCAAAATAAGCATTTTTCTCCCATGTCTATGAATTAAAGATTCACTATTACATCTCTATCACTGGCAATTTAGATAAGTAGAGATGGAGAGGTATCTGCTAGGAGTATAAAAGCTATTTTACCAACCAGTCTAGTAACTATGTGGCTAACTGCAAATTCTGTGTAGTATTTAAGAAATATATTGCTATTGAGAAGAGTACAAATTTTATATGAAAGATATTTTATGTCTTTGTAAGGAATGGAAGGAGAAATACACTCTTCTACTGACAGGAAAAATAAATTTATCTAGTCAACTTTTTCCATAGAGTAAAACAGAGGATAGTATATGTTTGGAATGTTAGAATATCTTTCTTTAAAATAGGTAGAAATATGTGGTACGCATTGTTTGGAGCATGAGCTTGGAGGTTAAGTTAAATAATCTTTTAAAATAATTATAATATTTACATAATATTCAGCTATAATTAAACTAATTAGTATCTGTAATAATTAGTAATGTCGCTATTAATACTGATTTTAATCAAAGGGAGTTACATAAATATTATCTTGTGCATGAACACCATAATATCTTTTAAAATATAATCTGGTATTTTTTAATAAGAAATAAGCAAGAAATGCTGCTTGCTCAGAAGCAAGCAGCATTTCTGTAATATTTTGTAAATCTTTATGCTCACCAAATAGTCTTACTTAAGAACCTTTCTTAGTGATTGGACAAGTAGTGCAAACTTGTGTTAATTACTTAGACTAGATGACTCCAGATATTATTTCTTTGTCTTCTATATGGCTGTTTACTCACTGTTTTTCTAAATTACTCTTAAGTATATTATATCTTCATCCAGGAAAAAACAAAGAATATTCACTTGTGTCGAAGTATTGTAGTGCCTTTCACATAAATATCTGATAGTAAGATCAATCTTGTCTAAAACATCTCAAATCTAAATGCAACAAATAAAGAAATTGAGAACGTCACATGGAATCAGAAGCTATCAAACTAAAGGAGGAAAATGAAGAAATTTGGAATTGTTAAGCACAACTACCAGAAATCTTCTCTGTTCCTATTTTTTAGGGCTTTAAGCAGTAACAACTGAAATATATATATATATATATATATATATATTCTAAAATTAGGATATATTTCAAATATAAAATGAAAAAGCATACTCTGGAAAAGATTCTTTCAGATGAATGCCCTAAATTCAGAGGTAATTCTTTATCTTTTTGTCAATGTTAGTCACATCCTTTACTCTTTATAATCAGTTATAAATGCCTCTTCTACTAAGTCACCTGTGATGAGTTATGCTTTAGTGCCACCTAGTTTTTCAGTTAACTAGAAGGAATTTAACTGTTTGGGGAAAAAATCATACAACCAAAAATACACTGAAAGCATTTTTTAAACATATTGGTCTTGTTTTACTTACCTAGAGTCACATTTGGATGTCCTAGGAAAGGCTGTTCTGCTTCAAATTGGGATCAAGATAGTCATAAGTCTCTGTCTCGCTCCAATTTATAGGAGGGAGAGGAGGCTTTTTGATATATGTATACCTGGCGTGAGATTAAGAAACAATGGTTCAAATGTTGGTCCAACCAAGGTTTATTACAAATCTTGATCAGGCAGATGGGGAAGGGGAGGACGGACACTATTACGAATTAGGGTGATGGGGAAGGGAAGGCAGGCGATAGAAAAGATAGGAAAGAAGCAAGTATTGTATAAAGTGGGGACAGTCACCACCAGGATTCAGTAGAGGTCCCGTTGCACGCCGTTCCGTTGGTCTGAGGCAAAAGCACAGGGGGATAGCAGAAGCAGCGTGGCTGGCCTTAGGCAGCAAGAAGGTGCAGGTACCGGGTAGGTCCAGAAACCATAGGGTAAGTCTGGGAGGAAGCAGCAGGTCTCCGGTAGCAGGCCCAGGAGAGTCCTTCAGCATGCAGGCATTCCGTAGTGAGGAATCTGATGGCAGACACCTTACTTGTTCTTCTTTATGAGGAATCTGTTGTCAGAAACCTAATTTCATGGTTGTAGGTCCCCTTTTTATCCTTTTTCTTCTGCCTATGTGACATCCCTGGGTGCTTGGGTAAGTGTCATGTGAGTACCCTGAGATGGCTATCTCCCTTGAGATAAGTCCAAATAAAAGACTGCTCCCTGGCCATTAATCTGCAGCTTATCTCTCTCTCGTTGCCCCCAGCTTTGTCCATCTCTGTCTCTCAAAGGATTTCACAACCCTTGCCCAGGACTTGTCCATCTGTGTTCTCCGGACAAGGGATTTCTCAACCCTTGGCCAGGACTTGCTTGGACTTGTTCCTCAGCAAGCTTTGAGGAAATGGCATAAAAGAATAATCTCTTACAGACTCCCTTGGGTCTTCCATCACATCTTCTACCTATATTTGAATGTCTTGAATATGCTGGAACATCAGTTCTTAGGTAACTGTATTGTACACAAAAATGTAGCAGAGATGAATTTCAGTACCAAGGTATGGTACTTTTTTCTCTTGTTGATCCAATGGAGCATCAATACTCAGCATGAAAAACTTTTTGCCTTTGAAAGACCATTCCTGTTTATCTTAAAATGGTACATCAAATCATTATGTGATGTTTATAATCAGCCATTTGAGTGAGATGAGATAATTTAAGTGCATCCTGTGAAGTACAAGAAAAATAATTAGAAACAGTAATACTAAAAGGCAGTGGCACCATGAAGGTTTGCAGATTAGCGTGGCATTTGCAAATTTATTAATACAACCACCTTTAATTCAGATTTCAAATATATATACATATATACTTAATTAAGAATTAGAATCTGTAATTACATGGGGTCACATTTACCTTTTCAATTATGATCACCACTGTAAGCATTTTTGCTATAGAGGATCTCCAGTGATGCAGTCCTGGCTCCCATCTATCCCTTGCTAAAACTGCCTGATTGCTGCACAAAGTGTAGGATAAAGAATGGAGTTAAAAGAGATTTCATGCAGTTCTGGGCAATATCTTACTTCTCTTGAGTAAGTCAAGCTCTTCTTTCCTTAACTTTAAATTGCTGTATATTTTGTTAGCAGATATTGAGGAAATTACATCTTTATCCCCTGCGCCCTGTGACTGAACATTTTTAAGAAATAAAGTACCATGACTATGATACAGATGTATGAATAGATCAATAGCAAAACTCTTTTGGATCCAGACTTATGCAGTCTACATTTCTCATAAATGTAATATAGACAAGTAAGAATTCATAAATTCTATTCTCCAAGATTAAATAATAGATGAGGTGAAATATGTACGTTGTCCCGAAAGTAATTTCTCCTGTTTGTTTCTATGAAAACTGCAACAGATCCAAACCACAATAACAATATTTGATAGAGCAATTTCTCAACTACAAAAGGTTAGTTTTCAACATGGTCACCGCTGTTAACTATGCATTTTCATCAGTGATGAAAAAGAGTCTGCATGCCATGCTCATAAAAATTTGCATGGCCATCCAAAACATGGCTTGTCTTTCACATCACCATCACCACTGCTGAAGTGCACCACCCACCCACCTCACAGTGCTAACACCCACTGTTTGGTCTTTGTCAATTTTCAGCAAGCATCAATGAATGTCAGCGGGTGCAAATTTTTCCACATGGGGGAATTCAGTGTTGCACCTTTGCTTCTTTTGCACTTCCATGTCAGATACCGTTTTGTCAGACTGTCCCTCTGTTGCCATCTGTCACTTAGCAGTAAAATGTAACAGCATACTGGTGGGAAGGTTCAGTATCTACTGCCATACCACCAACATCTGCCTCTGATGTCATGGGCCAATGTAATAAAATAGGAAACATTACCTTCAGAGCACCCCTTATAAAGTAACTCATAACAGTAAATCTGACATATCTATATTTCTTGAACTGTTTATTATCATCTGAAGCGTGTTTAAAAGTATCTGAAAATACTTCTTGATTCTTTCACTTATTTTATGGCACTTGGTAGCTGAAGAAGACTTTGAGAATATTATATATTAAAAAAAAAAAAAAGCTATTGAAATGGGCTATAGACATAGATAAATCTTGACTTACAGTGGATATTATTTTACAATAGCTGTGAAAAAAATATTTTTCTTAATTGAAATTTTTTTTTTTCTAGAACATAGTTTGCAACAGCTCTAGGAACGTATATCATTTTAAATGATACTTCATTTAACTCTGAAATCCATAGTTACATGTGGGGCAGGGAATACTAGAGAAATGCAATATTCCCATACATAACTCTAAAACAGTAAAAATTAAACATCTAATAAAATATTGAATAGAAAAGTAGACTGTCCTATCTTCTATAATAGTCACTGTTATACAGTGCCCACTAAATTCTGTAAGCTCTTCTCATGTTTGTGCTTCTGTAATTCAATATTTGTTATTTGCTGTTAGCATACAGATGCTTATGTTCTAAAAGAGAATTCTTATCAAGAAATGTTGATAACTTAGTCAAATATAACTCCTCTTGAAAGAGCAGCTGCTACCTATGTGTGCTGTATGGTACAGCTGATGAACTTCTGATCCGTGAGAAAATCAGGCAAAGTTGTAATATGAAAATGCTGTTCAGCTAACAATGGAAGCGGTTCCAGAATAAGCATAAGATCAATTAGAAGATTATGAAATGCATGTGCCTCTTGTACAGTCTTTGAAGGGGAGAACACTTTCTTGTAGACAAATTATACTATTTCTCTGCTAATTTTTCAGCTTATAAGAGTCCAATCAGTAGCTCTGAAAATGATTAATGTTCTCAGTATATTCCACAAAAGTTATTAGCAATCTGCAGCACTCTATTTTCAGATACAAATGCATACAAAATTAAGTATTTTAAATTAATATTAAAAATATTTTAAAATATTATTTTAAATCATTTTTTACTCCTCTACTGTTAACATAATAGACTTCTATAGGAAAATGTATGCATTTACGAAAAATAAAATCTAGTGAACCTAAAAAATCAGTTTAAAGAGATCTAAGAATAAAGAAAGCCTCAATATCATACCCCCAGCAAAGAGAAGTAAAAAACTGCCACTGTTGACATCGTACTTCTCCAAGTGCAAACCTAGTTCTCCATCATTTCCCTTCTTAAAAACCCAAAGTTCAATCCTAGAACATCAGAAGTCTGAATAAAATAAAAAAAAAAAAAAAAAAAAAAAAAAAAGGATAGTAGATATTAGGAAAGGTTGAATATTTTTCTATGTAAAAAGTTTCATGTATTTACTTTACTTTGATTATTGTGCAGTAATTTGGAAAATGAGTGCATGCTACTTTAAGTATAGAATAAGTTTTAGACTGTTATGACACTATCCTTAAAATGCCCACCACTTAAATGACTAGTCCGTAAGAACCTCTTCAGATAAAGAATTCTATCAAGGTAGGTGGTATTCAGATTCTGTTAGGGGAAAAAAATAAAATCTCTCAATTGTGTAAGCAAAGGGTCAATTTTTCCATTTAGGAAGACATGAGAACAGCTTTACATAATCTACTAAATGAGTGCTGTGCTTTTTGATGATGACACATCAACTTAAAAATCAACAAAAGGAAAGGGAAAAAAAGCTTCTTTGAAGATTCTTCCAGAAGACTTTGCTTTAAAAACTACTCAGATTTAATTACAGAGAGACTCAACAAAGGATTATGTGTTATTGGAATAATGTGGAGAAATTAATGTCATATAATCGTAGAATTTAAAAAAATCCTGTGAATTGTCAGTGTGGACCTCTATGTATATAACTATCTGCAAAACAATAAGCTTAGACTCCGTCCATTTTATTCAGAATTTAAATTTCAAGTGCTCAGATCTCTTCCTGTTGAGAAGATAACTTCTGTTTTTCTGTCTTTCTGATTGTCTACTCACAAAGTTCACTAAATAAGAGAAGTTCTATCCCATAACTAGTTGAGATCCATTATCAAACAAGCTAATAGGTTTTCTCTACCATTTGAAAATATCTGTAACTCAATCACAACTATTCCACAAATCACAGAATCACAGAATAGTTAAGGTTGGAAAGGAACTCCAGGGGTCGTCTGGTCCATCCCCCTTGCTCAAGCAGGAATGTCCACAGCAGTTTGTGTAGGACCATCCTGACAGTTTTTTAAGATCTCCAAAGAAGGAGATCCATAACTTCACTGGGGAGCCTGTTCCAGCACTCCTTCATGCACATGGTAAAGAATTGCTACCTGATATTTAGATTAAAATTCCTGTGTTCCAGTTTGTGCACATGGCTTCTTATCTTGTGTAAGAGATTATTATTTTTTATACCATTGCCTCAAAGCTTGCTGAGAAACAAGTCCAGGCAAGTCCTGGGCAAAGACTGAAAAAAACTCTTGGTCTGGAAGACACAGATGAACAAGTCCAGGTGAGCCCTGGCCAGAGGTTGAGAAGTCTTTTGTCTGGAGAACACTGATGGACAGGTCCTGGGCCTGGGTTGCGAAATCCTTTGTCTGAGGAGCACAGATGGACAAGGCCAGGGGCAATGAGAGAGCGATAAGCTGCAGATTAATGGCTGGGAAGCACTCTTTTGTGTGGGCTTATCTCGAAGGAGATGGCCCTCTCAGGAGGTGCTGCACATGACTCTTTACCCAAGCGCCCAGGAATGTCACGTAGACAGAAGAAGAAGGATAAAAAAGGGACAAACAACCATGGTTTTTAGGTTTTCTGACAACAGAATTCCTCATGAAGAGCAACAGATGCCTCATGGAGACCAAGGAGGGTTCCTGACAACAGAAGCCTCACGACCCGCCTCTCTCTGGACTTGCTCTGCGCTCTACCTGCTTGCTTCCTAAGGCCGGCCATGCTGCTGCTGCTGCTCTCTCCTGAGGAAGAAAGGTGTCTGCCATCAGATTCCTCCCTACGGAATATCTGCATGCTGACGGACTCTCCTGGGCCTGCTACCGGAGACCTGCTGCTTTCCGGCTTCTCCCCGGACCTACCCGGTACCTGCACCGTCTTGCTGCCTGAGACCGGCCACGCTGCTGCTGCCCTCCTCCCCTGAGTCTCTGCCCCGGACCATCGAACAACGGGACCTCTGCTGGATCCTGGTGGTGACTATCCCCGCTTTATGCAATTCTTGCTTCTTTCCTATCTTTTCTATCGCCCGCCTTCCCTTCCCCATCACCTTAATTAGTAATAGTATTCGTCCTCCACTTCCCCATCTCCCTGACTAAGACTTGTAATAAACTGGTTGGACCAACATTTGAACCGTTGCTTCTTAATCTCACGTCGGGTATACATACATTAAAAGAACCTCATCTCCCTCCTATAAATTGGAGCGAGACATCTTGGCACAACTGAAAAGAGCCTGGCTTTATCCTCTTGGCACCCTTCCATCAGACATTAATGCACATTTATAAGATCCCCCCACTGAGCTTCCTGTTTTCCACACTTAAGAGTCCCTGCTCTCTAAAATCTTCCTCATAGTAAAGGTGCTCTAATCCCTTTGTGACACTCCACTGGATTGCTTCCAGAATGGCCATTTCTTTCTTGTACTGGGGGCCCAGAACTGGACATAGTACTCCTGGTGTTGCCTCACCAATCCTGAGTAGAAGGGAGATATCACCTCTTGATTTGTTGGCCATATGTTGCTTAATGTAGTTAAGGATACCTTTAGCTTTCTTAGCAGCAGGGGCATGCTGTTGACTCTTGTCTAGCAGAATGCCTAGGTCCATTCCTGCAAATCTGCTTTCCAGCTGAGTGGCCCCAAGTATGTACTTGTGTGTAGGGTTGTTCCTCCCCAGGTGCAGGAATTCACACTTCTTGTTGAACTTAGTAAGGTTCCTGTAAGTCCACTTCTCCAGTCTGCTGAGATTTCTCTGCATGGCAATATGACCATTGTTTCACCCACTCCTACCAGTTTTGTTTCATCTGTAAACTTGCTTATGGTACGCTCTGAGGTAGACAATATCCACTGCTTTTCTCTCATCTACCAGACCAGTCATTTCATTGTAGATTCTTATCAAGTTGGTCAAGCATGGCTTCCCCTTGATGAATCCATGCTGACTATTCCTGGTGATTTCCTTGTCCTTCACGTGCCTGGAAATGGTTTCTAGGATTAACTGTTCCACCAGCTTCCCAGGGGTCAAGATGAGGTTTACAAACCGGTAGTTTCCTGGCTACTTTTTCTTACCCTTCTTGAAGATAGGAGTGACACTTGCTTTCTTCCAGTCTTCACACACTTTTCTGAGTCATCATGATTGATTAAAGTTTATTGAAGGTGGTCTTGCAATCATGTCTGCCAGCTCCTTCAGCATTCCCGGGTGGATTCCATTAGGGGCCATAGGATTAAGAATACTCTAACATAAGGGTACATCTTCCTTGCTCTGATCTTTCCCCCTTGTTTCTGGAAGCTGGGATTCCGGAAGGCTGTTTTTTTTCTTGCAAAGCCTGAGGCTATTTAGTCTTCTCCATGTCCTCTGTAATCAAGTTTTCTGTCTTGTTCAGTAATGAATAGGCCCGTATTTTCCCTAGACTTCCTTCCATCACTGGTACAGAAGCCTTTCATGTCTGTGACATACCTGACCAAACTGATAATCTTTTTGGTCTTTAACTTGTTTAACTTCATCTCTGAATGCTCTGATGTTGCTGTACTCTTCCCAAGTTTCTCAGTCTTGCTTCCACTCTCAGTATTCTTCCTTTCTGTGTTTCAGTTCGACCAAGAGTCTCTTGCTCATCTTGCACACCTACTAGCATTGTTACTTTTCATTGTTATCTCTTTTTTTGAAATGTACCACTTGAACCTGGAGTACATAATTCTTGAACATTAACCAATGTTCTCAGTTCTCTCTGGCATATGTAAAGTCAAACTGGCAGATCATCCTGGAGTCTTAAGTTAATCAATAGCTTGATTATGTTATCTCTTACAGTGTATCAGTTTCTAAGCTTCTTTTCACAAATAAATAAATAAATAAATAAATAAATAAATAAATAAATAAATAAATAAACTATTATGATAAGACTGTTAGTTGCACAGCTATAGTTCTCATATTTGCTATTTCTGATATCTTACCTTAGCTGTGTGTGCATCTGAATGAAGGAAAATATCACATATTATGATTTTTTTCCAGCAGTTTTACTGACAAGTCAATTTGAAGCAATTATTAAAGATCTGTGATAAATCTTCAGTAAATGATGTCTAACTCCCAATAACCTCATAACTCATTCTTTCATTACCTAAGAAACATTTATTTTATTACATGAGTGCGTCCTAAATAAACTCTTATTCAAAGAAGTTTAATGAAAGGAAGAAGTTGATTAAATCAACGATTAATGGAAATTTGACGTATGTAATTGAGATCAATTAAAACTACATATTAACCTTCTACTGAATAATTCAAACTAATGATTTCTGTAATATGCGTAGTTTTGAAGATCACAGCTTCAAGGCAACTTTAAAATTTCATCCCTCTACTCAATTTTTTTAAAAATAACTATCTCTAGAAGAGGTGATATCTAGAACTCTGACATGGTTTTGTGGTTTGTTATCTGTATTCCACATCATAGCACCATGTTATCTGTATTCCACATCATAACACCGGGAGTTAAAGAGTTAATGCTGCAGTTCCAAGTATTGTTGATAGTTCTAGGTACTTGGTTCTCAGAAGAGAAGAGCAAACTGCAGCTCTCAGAAGATTTCATTATTCGTTTCTGTTTTCCATTCAGAGGGAAAGATAAAACTGACTGGAAGTCATGAGAATATCTCAGGTTGACCATGAGTCAACAGCGTGCCTTTGTGGACAAGAAGGTCAATGTTATCCTGGTTTGCATTAAAAAGAGTGTGATCAGCAAGCAGGTCAGAGGAGGTGATCCTCTCCCTCTACTCTGCCCTGGTGTATCTGTAATACTTTGTCCAGTTCTGGGCTTGTCTGCTCAAGATAGTCAAGGAGGGCCATAAAGATGATTAAGGGCCTGAAGCATATTTGTTGTGAGGAAACTCTGGGAGATTTGGAACCTGTTCAGCCTGGAAAAGAGAAGACTGAAAGAAATCTTACAAATGCATACAAATATCTAATAAGAAGGAGTCAAATTTGTGGAGCCGGGCTATTTCCAATGGTGCCTAGCAGCAGGACAGGGGGCAATGAGCACAAATTGGATCATAGGAAGTCCATAAAAACATGAGGAAAAACTTACTTACTTTGAGGGTGACAGAGCACTGGAACAAGCTGACCAGAGAGGTTGTGGAATCTCCTTCTCTAGAAATATTCAAAATCCTTGGACACTTTCCTACATAACCTACTGGAGGGAATGTTCTTTTTCATGGGGGATGAAGTAGAGGATTTCCAGAAGTCATTTCTAACCCCTTTGTTTCTGTAGTTCTGTGATACAAAAGTATAGTTTCCAAATGCCAATTTGAAACTGATTAAAACAAAATCACAGGAACATACACACAGTACCAGTAGGGCGTAATGTTTTAGTATTTTATTTTAGGTATAAATGATGATGAATGATAATGAAACTTCATTTGAGACTAAGTAACTGCATAGAATCCTTTTATATTCATGAGAAATTTCAAATTAAAGAAAATGATTTATTGGATTTTTTTTTTTCTCAATAAACATATGAAAAAGTAAGTTTTTAAATTAACAATGAAACTGTTCAGGTTTCCCATTTTTTACAAAAGATAGATATACAGCCTCTCAGACAATATGAACACTTTTTCCCTTAAGCATTATATCAATTACTACCTGCATACATGGAAAGGTCTTCCTGTTTTCAGAGTATAGCTTGCCATTATATTAAAGAGAAATGCAGTTCTGGTGCTTACAGATTTTTTTCTGTCTTTATTTGATTCAGTATGAGCAGCAGGAAAAGCAGTCAGGGAAAAATAGGGAAAAATCCAGAGATATTGTAGGTGACACACTCTGTCACTTGGTCTGACATTTCAGAATGGTAGTATTCTTTGAAAAATGTGAATTACTCTCTCCCATTCTGTGATAATGACCCTCCATCTCAATGCTTAATCTCCACTGCACTTAATAAGGACAACCTATGAGGTTTTTTTCTGTAGTCTCTGCTGTGATTAAATAACTAGTTATAGACTTCTGTATAGGTATGGAATCCTACTGCTATAACATTTTATATTTGCTGTCAAATTGTAGAGGTGACTGAATGTTATTATTGTTTTTTTTGTGGCATAATATTATAGATGACATAGTCATTTTTTCTATCCATCACTCAACAATGTGCCTAGCAGATTGTACTGTTTAGCCTGTGGTTTGTCATAGATTTAAAAATTAAGTATAAAAATGCTGTAAGTCATTTTCAGCATTGTATTTCTCTTAACATTACCTTTTAGTAAAGTAGCAGAAGGTTTGCACAGAGGGAAAAGTGTTCTTACGTTTATTATAGTCTTTTAATTTGTATTTGTTTTATTTAACAGAATGTATCACAGTGTAGGTTGCTGACATAAAATAATTCTTAGAATCTGCAGAGAGTGTGAGACATTTGCAACAGTAATTTTGTTTGGTGAAAATTCATATGCATTTTCAATTGTAGACATGCTGCAAGCTGACTTCTGTATTCAAAGATTAAGTCACACATAGCTCCTTATTATCCATTCACGTTCTGCACAATGCCTGTTGCATCTGCTATGGAAATTGATAGCTTGCCTGAAAAGAGTTGCATGCATGGCCAGCAGACCACCATACTGAATTCTATTCTCAGCTCTGATAGTAACCAAGAAAACCTTAGGTAGTAATATATAACATTTTCCTTAACAGGATGAGGAAAAGCAGAGAGAGAAGGAGTGTAACAGGTAGAATGGAAAAAGAAAGAACACCAAGAAACCATTAAATCAGGAATAGAAAAACTGTGTATAACCTGGACTAGACGTCACATGAAAATCAGCTAAGATATTACAGTCAGTGGAATAAGACAGACAAATGTTTACCTTATTTAAAAGTAGCCATCTAAAATACATTTTAAAAGTCTGTGGTCTTAATTTTTTTTTTCTCCACTGTTTATTAAATGAACATGAGGTAAATGACTTAAATTAGATTTATATATAGATTTTAGGTTCTTATAGTAAACAAGTCCCATGCTAAAATTCAATTATTTCTCACATTATCTATCTGATATGATGGGTTCATATGGCAGCATGAAAACTGAAGTTGCTGTGCAAAGTGAACTCCTGGATTACTAGTGTAAATCAGAGAGGAGTTTTACATGTGTCACTGATGCCTCATACTCAGTTGTGCACCTGATTAAAACTATGGCTGTGTTATGTTAGAAGTTAGGACTTTGAACATTTAGAAAAACTTTCAATTATTACATTTCTTATATATTTCGTACGGGAAAAGAAATCTAAACAATGTTATTGCTTTGCAAGGGGCTAAATGTTGCTTTATTGATAACCTGCTACACTTATAATTTTGTGGTATCAGGAGAATGTGAAAAAACAGAAGGCATAAAAGAAGCTTGAATACTCTGAGAATGTGCTCTGTTAGTTTACTTTAACAGCTGCATTGTAACAGAATGCATAGTTTATAGATATATAGGATTTACCATACTGGTTCACATATAGAAACCGCATAGTCCAGTATTTCATCAACATCCTACCTACAACAAAAGTGAACAGCAAATATTTTAGAAAAATGAAGAACACTGCAGTAGAATGATATGGGATAATCTGCATCATGTATTAAGCCTCATCATGATTTCCATCTGAATATAATCTTTTAATCTTTGAAGCCTGAAGTTTAATAATGCTTCCTCTTTTTAATTATTAATTAAAACTCTGCATATTCTTGCATATTAATTTTCAATGGTGTTATTAAGAAAAATTATGATCTAATAAAGAATTTTGATAAACTCAGCATTACTTTCAGGTTCATTTAACTTTTCATCTCAATCTTTGCCATTGTAAGGTATATGAAACTATTTATTTCTTATACTACACAGGGGAAAATTTTGAGCTAAAACACATTAAAATACAAAAACAAAACTGGCACAAACTCCAGCCTAATTTTAAAATTGACTTTTGTATATGTGAGTGGATTTCCTGTGACGACAAAATTTATACTCAGCTAAACACTGCATGAGGTAATACATTTTTTTAGCTTTTTAACTCCTCAGATATTAATTCTACTGTTATTATTGGCTGTTTTGTTGTTTTGTTTTGTTTTTGTTGTTAGCAGGTAGAAAAATATTCTGGTATATTTTGTCCATCGCTCTCACATTTTATTTTTATAATACTAACTGTCCTATTGTTCAAAGATATATAAAAGGATTAAAAATAAACCCTTCAGTTTTACAAAGATTTCTCAGCTCTTTGTTCATCTTGTTATGTTTTTTTTGTGGAATGTCTTTAAATTCTTACTTGTCCAGTATACACCAATACTGTAAAAGAGGTAACCATGTTTACATAAAGTCACCATATTATTTGCATGATTCATTTCTATACGTGTGTAGGGACATATTTCAATGTCTTGTGAGTGATGTTTTATCATATTTGTACAAAGAACAATAGTTCCTCTTGAGCTGCCAACATTAACTCCAACGTTATTTTCCTGGTTATCAATGTTAATTGAGATTTTTGTGGTTAAACGAACAATTTCAATTTTCATCCACTGTCTTTTTTTCTTTGTTTTATTGGTGTTAATATGAATTGGTCTTGATTGGTCTGGATGTTACACCAGTGTAATCAGATATTTTATTTCCTTGTGAAGTCAACTAGCTTTACTAGTTATGATAAAAATGTTAAAAATATTAACATAGCAATTAACTTTACAGTATTTCCATTCTTTGAGCGCTGACCACATTAGACAAGGAATTACATTAAAATGTATGCTATTTCATTACAAGGCTATAGAAGTCTTACTGGATTAGCCAGACAGCAGGAATTTAATAATTGTGTCCTCTGAATATTATGACTAGGTCCATTATAAGATTAACATTTGCTGACTCTGATGATGAGATGTCAATTGTACCATTAGTCTTTAGCAACATGTGGTAATTAATTCAATGCCAAACAGCATTTTAAGCTATGTAATTTGTGAGGACCTTCAATAGGTGACACCCTCAAGAATGTCTATGGACAGTTAGAAGATTATGATTTAAGGGTATTTTCTATTCAAAGAAAGATGTGTTTGGATATTTTGAACACATATGTACATATAAAGATTATTGGTTTTGTTATGAATATTCAGTAGGTATGCATCTTAACATTTCTGCTAGGTAAAGAGTACAATGGACTTTAAGAGAATAATATAGTACAGTAATCTTATAATAAATATTACACAAAATCATTTTTAGTTTCCTTCAGTACTACTTTTAGAATTTTATTTTATTTTAATATCAGAAAGGATAAAGTATAAAAAAGAAAGAAAAAAATGATGTATCCTAGATGAAATGGGAAAAAAAGAGCAATATTGAATTAAAAATCTATAAGATACACAAGAAAAAATACGTTGTAGGATCTTTATTGCTGTACATCCATATATTTGTAGCAAACTATATATCATCTTAAAGAGAAACTTAATTCTTTCTTTTTCTAGAGATAGACTAAGAATAACATGATAAAAACACAGTCCTTTGTAATGGAGATTCTATATAAAGAGGAGAAGCTGCCTAAAATTACATATCCTTAATATAAATACTTTATCAAACAGATCTTTGAAAATTGAAAGCATTTCATGTGGTTTACAAGAAAAAGAATGCTACTAGATTTCTGCAGCTACTTGAATATTTATATAATATTGAAAACCAACTTGTAAGAAATTATGTTTTTGCTGCTTATAGACATTTAGGCACTGAAATATAGATTATGTACATTTAGCAGTATTTTTTTTCAGTACAGTTCCAGTCCATCAGTTTCTTGAAACATTTGGCTGTCCATTTTAAAAAAAAAATATTATTATTGTTATTTTTTTTTTTTTTTTTTTTCCGGACAAGCTCTTCATTTCTGAGCTCCTCTCTGAAAGCCTTGGCAGGCAGCTGACCCTTTGGTAGTTCTATCACTCTGCTGCACTGAGTTGCCTGGTAAGCAGAGTAACAGAAGAAAGACTTGATTGTACGAAAAAAGACTATATAACATTTAAACTGTCAAGCAGCTGAAGATGAAGGCAATTACTCTTTTTCTCTATGCTAGTGCTTTTGTGTATATATGTACACACACCATAGAAACTTCTCAGCGTATTTCTGGTCCTTCAGGAAAGGCTACATAAAGTTAATATATAACCTTTGGCACCAGATAAATAAATCTATAATATAAAACAGGCAAACAAACAAAGCCTAACGCTCTATGAAAAGATCATCTTGACAAAATCAACATCCTCTTCACATTTTTGATTTCCTGATATTGAACTTAGAGAACTTACAAGTCATAAACCCAAGCCTCGCTATATGAAATCTAAAGAAAAATAGTAAAAAAAATAGTAACATCAATATTGATTCAATTTGCAGCTTCTTTGTAATTGTCACATTTTTCCATTATATATTTATTATTATTATTATATTTTTCCATTTCTATGGAAAATTGGAATGATATATTAGTTTTATTACCAAGAAGTTTTATGTAGAAATTTTAAAATTCTGAGGAGAAAAATTAAAATATTCAAAACACATGACCTTTGAATAGTGTAGTATAGGATAATTAATATTTATTAATGCCATCCTGTCATGGTTTTATGTTTTTTGTTATTGGTATTCCACATTATAACATCATGTAGTGCACTGGGAGTTAAAGAATTAACACTCCAGGTCCATGGATCATGGATAGTTCTGGGCACCTGGTTCTCAGAAGAGAAGAACTACATACTACATTCTCCAGAGGTCTTTGCATTGTTCTGTTTCTGTTTTCCAATTGCACATTGCTGTACAATAGAAAATATGTGTTGTTCTATCATGAACTTATCAACAAGAAATCTTCTAAAATTCATTTTCTATAAAGTGCTCAACAAGCTTGTTATCCATACCGATAATTAAGGGGATCATCACTTGCACTATCCCTTGCATTTTAATCAAGTGACAATAGATATTTTCTTTCCACAGTGATTAGTCTCTTCTAAAGATAATTCAAAGAATTAAAATGAAGTAGGTTTCATGATCAAGCTCAGTCCCTGCCCCTCCCTTGGTTCAGCCTTGTAGATGTATCTATGCTTATTTATATTAGATTTTTGTTGTTGTTGTTAACACTCTGCTTCTTTGTTGGTAGGTTTATAGTCTTCCTCCAATAGTGCAGTGATCAGAAGTTCCTAATCCACTTTTATACTTGAGTCAGTGACTAAGTTCACAACATGAGCCAGGCAAAACATTAAAAGTAGAATTTAAACTAATATGAGAAATCTGGAAGTTAGTCGTTCAGTACAACCTATTTTGTCAAGATGATCAGAATAATTCTTTTTAGTTATTATTAGTGTCCCATCAGTTTTGTAATTCCACATACATCCATACTGATATATTTATTAGTATTCAGAGATCCTAATGTTAATCTCACTGTATAACACACAACTTCATATTTGATTCAGTGCCATATACTGTTAAAATAAGTCCATAATATACATTATTGATAATCCAGATTATGTGATACTGCATCTACATTCCCAAAAAAAGCCCTTGGCAAAAAGCATGTCTTCTGGACTATTTGAGTATTGTAGAAAAATGTCTACTGGATCTGTGATGTTATTCATACAAGAAGGTGTTGTAATGAGGACTATTGCTGATGGATACATGAACACTATATATTCTTGGGCACAAACATGCTGTGCAAAGAACAGCATAGTTGTAGCACCTGAATAAATTAATGTTGCATTAAAGGGTTATTGTAAAAATTTTCCTTATATCCAATCTAAATCTCCACTCTTTTAATTTGAAACCATTTCCCCTCATCCTATCACCACCACAGAACCTAACAAAGAGTCTATCCTCTTTTTTTTTTTTTCTTATAACCTCCTCTAGATACTGAAAATTCCTCCTATCTGAAACTATTTTTTTTACTATTTTCAGTTGGAGATTTAGTGACTCTATCTGTACATATCTTTATTGCAATTGGTATGACACAAAATGGAAAACTGCTGACTCAGTGTGACTACACAGTTCATCAGTTCCACAGAACCATCTGCAATGTAATTACAGAGCCTGGCCATGGTGTTTGCACTCTGCTCCACTCTCTGTGCTGTATCTCTTAGAGTTAGCAGACCAAGTTCCCCTGCTTTTTACTACCATATAGATTTCCCCAGTGCTGTACCATCTCTGTTGAACTTCCCGTGGATTCCCATGCACCTGCAGTTTGCGGCCCGGACCACGCAAGCATGCACCAATATGGTGTAAGAAAGTGGTCCGTTTATTCACGTGGTGCAACACCTTATATACTAAGCCTCTACC
>JACDJE010000455.1:505439-562573 GCA_016647715.1 Pavo muticus | reverse complement strand
GCTGCACCAGGCAGGCGCTGCCAAAGGCGCCTCCCTCCCCCTGCCCACTTCCAACCCGATTTTGAGCAACTTGCAGCCCAGCGATCGCCCCGATCACTCTTTCCCTAAAAGCTAGTGCCCCCGAAAAGGGTAAAACAGGCGGAATCCGGGGGAAAACCCCGCCGAGGCTCCGCTTTTAGACGAGGTGATTGCGAGCGAGCAGAGCAGCATCAGCACCAGCTCTCTGGTTCTGAAACTGCCTTGTGCGTGCACACAGCTCTGAGAGCATCTCAGGCAGGAGTTGGGGAAGCTGCATTCTCTCTCCCTTCGCAGTAATTACCAGCCCGGTTCCGTGGGCAAGAAATAAACAACAAAAAGAGCCCCTCCCTGCCTGCCGCCCCCCAAAAGAGCGAGCGATTAAAAGCGTCTCTGTCCGTGCTGATCAGCCTCGTGAAAGAGACAAGAGCTGAGCAGCAAGTTGGGAGCGGAGCGGCCGCTCGACGCGACGCAGGGGCCTATGGTTCTACCGTCTGGGAAAGAAAAAAGGGTGGGGGGGCGAGCGACCGTCGGGGTTGCCCGGAGCCGGCAGGGCTCTCCTCCCCGCTGCCCTGCCGCCGGCACGGAGGGAGATCCGCCGGGAAAGGGCTGAGCTGGCAGTTCAGGGAAGCCTGCAGTGGAGAGATCGGGCGAGGACCACGGTCGGGGCTAAGAGTTAATATTTCTCAAGAGATAAAAGAGATTTTGAAGACCTGCCTGCACTTTAGAAAAGAGTAAAAGGCTGGCGAAGGGATGAGTGGGGAAAGGAGGCGAAGGAAAAGCACCTCGTCGCTCCCCTTCCTCCCTTCCTTCTTGTTCAGGACACGTAGCTCGAGCACTAGCTGCCTTGATGAAAACAGAGGTGGAAGGGTCACGATATCTTTCAAGTAGACTTGCATTTTCATAATTATTTATCCTCTCCTATTTAGAAAATAAAAAGTGTTTGTCCTTTCCAGTCTCCAGCAAACCTCCTTGCAGGGGTTTTATTCATGTGATCATATTTTAAAGGGAGAGACAAGGTACTAGAGGGAACTTGAGGAAAAAAAGAAGTGATGAGAGGAATCAGCAAATCTGAGGCTAAAGCAGCATCCCCTCTTCTTCCTGCCTCACCCCTTAGAGGACTGAAAGCAGGGGTGGTCCGGGGGGGCAGCTCGGGAGCGAGTGGAGCTGCAGCCCCGCCGGCTCCACGTCTCCCTACCTTGGCAGCCAACTGTTGCTGCCATGCTGAGGACCGCTGCTGCGGGCGGTGGCGGTGGCCGCTCCTTTCTGCTCGGGGGCAGCTCCCAGCCCGGCTCCCGACGCCGCCGCCCCGCGGGGCGCTTTCCCCGCCCGCCCCAGCTTTCCCTCCCGCCGCCTTCTTCCCCAAAGGTTCCCTAACGCGGCAGCACAGCGACCCGCGGCCGTCGCCCTGGCTCGCCGCTGCCCCTGCCCTGCAGAACAGACCCCCTCCGTCTTCACCCCGTCGGGGCCGCCCTGAGGGAGGCCCCGGCTCCTCCGCACTGCAGCACCGCGGCCTCCTCCACCCGCCGGAGCGCCCGGGGCTGGGCTGGCCTCCCTCGACGTGCCTGCGGGATTCCCCGGGCCGGGGCTCCATGCCCTCGGGGCTGCGGCTGGAGCAGAGCTCGTGTGTACCCCGCGGTGATGGGGACGCGGCTTCACCTTGGAGCGTCGGGGCTGCCGTCCGAGCGCCGGCTGCAGGCTGCGCCCCGCTTGTGGCAGCGTGCGTGTGCCCGTGTGTGTGTGGCCGCACGTGTGTGAGGTGCGAGGCTGCTGCCCGCGCCTGCTCACCCTCCTTTCTCTCTGCCCTTCTCTACAGGTGTGGCCGCGCCGTCGGGGCCGAGGAATCCGTGGCGCCGCGGGAGCAGCAGCCCGCATCAGGTGAGAGCAACGCCGCAGCGGGCTCCCCCCGGCCCAGTCCAGGCAAGGGGGTTGGGGAGCATGGCCAGGGGCGGCTGGGCCTACCTCTCCCCTTTGACCCCAGTCGTAGTGACAGCCCGCACTGCAGCAGCACTGGGCATCTCGCCCCGAGTTCCCGTGCCCAGGCAGGGCACAGGCAGCCCCTCCGGGCCCGGCTGCCCCCACTCCTGGCCGAGCATGGCCCGGCCACAGGCAGGGAAGGGAGAGGATGGGCAGGGGAGGCCCTGAAGGAAGGGAAATCAGCTGAAGTTAGGTGTCCCTGCTATGCCGTCACACTGATTTCAAGAGAACCTATTGTTGTGAGCAGATGGGGAAAGGAAAAGTTAGAAAGCTTTGGTTAAAATCTCCATTTCTGCGTTATCATTCCTTCTTTCTTTATTAGTTACGTTCTCTTCTGCTCCAGAGTTGCATGTGCCATCCAACATGTGCTGCTCTTGTAGATGTAGTCGTGTAGGCTTGAATTTTTGTTTTTTTTCCTTCTCACGTCCATGATCTCCGACACAGCTCTGCAGTTTGCTGGCTACCACTGCAGCCATGAGGTAGGAGAAGGAGAGGCAAAGCAATTACCAGCAGTGCCTTAGAAATAAGGAGCCCTCTCCCAGTGAGGCAGGGGAATGTATGCCACTTCGGTCTGTTTGGTGGCAGCCCCACAATCCTGTTTCCGAATGCGGACAGTTTAGAGGAAGGGGAAATATACTCCTGTTATAAAATTAAGATTATAGATAACTAACTAGAAAAACCTCTTTACATTATTCTGAATTTTATTATATGAGTAGCTATGATACGCAGGAAAGCCTTTTATGAGAAGTCCATCTCTGTTGGTTCATTTTGGCACCCAATTCCTGGAAGGCTGTCACCTACTCTCGGGTTCTTTGTGCAGTTTGCTGTAAACCAACAATGACGTTGTCCCTCAGAGCTGCCAGGAGAGTGGATGCCCCCAGAGATGGGGGGCTGGCTCGGCTTCTGCATGGCACAGGCCATGCACTTCTAAGGCACCACTCAGCTTTGCAGCGCTTCACGTCAGCTCACTCACCACCAACATAGACAAGCTGCTTATTGAAAGGGAGACAGGAAAGCGGCTCCTCATCGTGCAGGATGGAAAGGCCTGTTAGGTCCTCTGGCACGTAGCACCTCCTGAGCAGCATCCAACCTCCCCCCAAAGAGGTCGTATCAGATATTAAACCACTACTGCTCTTGAGGTTTTCTAAAAGGTCAGGGCAGACTTTGCTAGGAGCGTGGGGTCAGTGTGCATTAATTTACGTCTGTTACTGCACTTAATACAATTATGTAAAGGCTAAGGGCCTATGAATAGAATTGCTGCTTAAGGCCTCGGAGCCTCCTGTATTCCTGTCAGTGAGGGACTGAGAAATACCTCCAACCATCTGTAAAAAATTGATTTGTGAGTACGGGCCTCATGAAATAATGATTAACACCATCACCCTCCCCTCCTGGCTCCCTCCCCTAATTTTTATTAGCATTCAGGTCTTTTACAGATCATCCACACGTTGGTTCTCATTCTTTCTCTTTCAAATCTTTTGCCACAAATATGTTTGGATCTTACGTTTGTGTGAGCTGTGGTATGCTGCCACCTCACTTCTGGCTGCAGAGACCACTCTAATATGGGACACGCAGAACATAACTTTTATCTTTACTGTTACATTTTCAGGCACGTTCTGTGGTGGTTGTTTGCATAGTTTTCAATACTTATGCACTTGCTGGATAGTAGTTTACAGATGTAGGTTTTGGAGGTTTTTTTCCACAAATGAAAGTCGATGTCTTTTTTCCCAATACTGTTAGTTACGCTCCAGCTTCAGTGGGGCTATGCTCATTTTGGTGCTGTCCTTTTTTCTTTTTTTTTTTTCTCTCAAAATGATAAAAAGTTAGTGCTTCTCTCTCTCTCTTTTTTTTTTCTTTTCTTTTTTTTTTTTTTTCTTTCTCTCTTATATTCCAGGAGGGTCTTAGGAAATGCCAAGCAGGGTTTGTTAACTCACTGGCAGTACTCACACAGGTCTTTTGCTAAGACATTCCTGTTATGATTATCACCTGTTAGCATGACCACTGGCACTGCTCTGCTAACTAGTAATGCAGTCAGCAGCTCTTGCAGCATGCCTAGCTGCCACTGCATTTATCTACAGCAGGGAGCATAAGAGTGAAAATCCTGATGAAGCCTAATTAGCCATAGAGGTGGTAGGAAACTTCAGCAGATTTGTGTTACAGCAGACACAGTAAGCTGTTTGGGAGAAAATATGGGGTGTAGAGCAGAACTTCAGAGAGGAGCACCAGAAAAAAACTTCAGAGAGGAGCACCAGAGCAGCCAGACTGACAGAGAAAGGCTGAAGTGAGGCTTGTGCTCTTTCACTTCAGTGTGCTTTGGTAAATTAATTCCCAGGGAAGAGATGCATGTGGACCTCCAGCAGCATCAGTAGACATTGTTTAGAACAGAGAGAAGAGGTTGCAGCTGATTTAAATATAGGAGATTTTCCACATAAGTGATCTAGAACCTCTGAGAACAGAATGCAGAGCCACAGGGCTGGCTGCACACATGTGCTTGCATACGTGCTCACAAAATACTTATGTATGTGTACATAAAATTGTTTTTTTTTTTAGTGTTTTATTTTAATTACAGGTAGTCAAGCTTCCTAATTTGTAGAAGAGAGTTGCAAAACTTGTTCCTGTGAATATCAGAATCCCCACCTAACAGTAAGAAGTGCCACTTTAATTTTATAGCGTATTTGGTGCTGTCGTTAGGCTCGGTTTGGAAGGACAGTAGAAGATGCTTGACTAATTATGGCATTTGCATGTAGAGAAATGTGTCACGCTAGCAGCATGACACGAGCCTCACTCACAGCGTAGCTCTGCTACCTCAGGAACTCCCTGTGGTCGGCTCACACCGTCCGCTCCCTGTGGCTGCAGTATGGCCTCCGTGCTGCTCAGGTGGCTCCCCATGAGTGCTCCTATCCCCTTGCGGGTGGCCAGGGGACAAGCCATGAGCAGGGTGATGAGGACACGCATTGATGTGCAGATGGTGCCTGTGCTGGTCACCGGGATGCAGAAGGAACCTCCTCAGGAGGGAAGTGGCAATCGCCTTGAGTCCAGGCAGAGGCGAAGTGTGAGCCCCGTGTTTGTGTGATGGTGTGCTGGTGGCAGTAGCCTCCACACCATGTCCTCCATCTCCAGTGCTTGTCCTCTGAATTTGACAGATGCCTCTTTTCCACCAGTGCTCCTGGCCATGCCACCACGGTGCTGTGTTTCAGGGGGTGGACTTCCCAAGTTGGCCACCTCGTTATCCACTGGTGGCTTTGAGAGGGGATAGTCAGCTTTTTCCCACAGCTGGAAGTGGCCACTCTAGTGAAAAAAGAAGGCAAGAGGGTTCAGAGTAACCCAACTTTCTTGGCTGAAAATATAGGGAACAGTTTACTAAGAATAAAGGCAGGGTGTGTCCAGCAAAATGTGTTCCGTCATCCCTTATTTTCAGTGAGCTGGAAGCAAACAGCATGGGATAATGCCATGCTAAATAACATAAGCTATCGTGGGCTTCTGCCCGAGCAGATGAGGTTCCACCACTTGGGAAACCTGAGCATTTTCAGGTTGTGAACAAGCCTTTCTGAAAAAGGGAATTAAAAAAAAATCTGAAGATGTTATAGTTTTAAATGACATGTTTTCAAAATGAGTGCATGGTTGAAGGGAAAAAAAAATGGAAACTGCTGTGGAGAAGTTACATCTAGTTGTTAAAGAATGTGATTCTTCCATTTTTCCTTGAATTATCTGCCCTTGTGTGAACAGTTCCACCAGATCAGTGTGGGAGGCAGAAAGCACTCCTGAATCAAGGCCCACCGCACTCCTGAGCTTACAGCTTTGCTGAAGAAAACAAGGATATTTTCCAACAGAGGAATCGGGATGAGCACTGAAAAAAAGCCAACAATATGTGCTGATGTGCAGCTCACTGAGTTAGAGTCCAAATGTACGGTAGTATGTCAGTGCCCACATCGGCATCCACCTTCTATGAAGGTAAAAGGAGACAAATGAAAAAGTGGTCCAGAAGAGAGCATATTAGATCTTGCACTGAGTGAATGGCACATAGTATCCACTTTAAAAAAAAGTCAGCATTTCCCATGAGAGGAGTAAAGATAGGAAAGGCCAGTTAATTAGGAGAAGGTTGTGGAGAAGTGGCCAGCAGCCACACACTACCAGTTGTTTAACCTCAATATATGGAATATGTAGTCGGCAAAGCTAATTTAACATAAACACCAAGAGCTGCAAGCATCCAAAGGGAGATGCAAAAGCCAACCCCAACATGTTTCAATCCCTTGCCTTTCCCTGCCTGGAAGACCTGGCTGGGGGACTTGTTAACACTCTGCACATCTGGCATAGCCCCCCGCAACTGCAGTGGCCTGGTGACGCCAAGGCTCTACCACTTTCTGGTTTCCTTTCTACATCTCTTTAATTACATTGCCACATTTTAGTGAATTTTCAACACGTGTGTCTATGTTATGTTTAGTCACATTAGAAGTGGCCAGGGATTTAAATGAAGAGAGAACCAACAGGAGCAGTGGAGGGAGAATGTACATAAGCTGTTATTCTGTTATAAGAATGAGAAAAATCTAGATACACCTGTCAGAAGTCCCGGGCTGTGCCCACACGTTGGCCCAACATAGCTCAGATAGTCATTGTTAATTTTGGTACAGCCCTGCTGCTTGTTGGTATGTCTCTAGCACAGGTGGTACAGGAAAGGGCTCCCTGCTGGGGCATGGTGCTCAGCGTTGTTGTAGATTGGCTGGTGTGGTTCCTTGCTTGTTTCATGTGCGGGGCTGGGGAGGGTTCCAGGCTGGAAGAAGAATTGGTTCTCCTCTTGAGAAGGTAAAATGAGAGAGGAGAGAGGCCTGCTGAAGTGTGGGGAGAGATGACATTGCATTGGGAGCACTGGTATTTGACAATATATCTGGTAACTTTCTTTTCCCTTCCAAATCAGGATGTAAGAAGCCAGAAAAAGACACGAATTAGCAGAGTGACATGTAGGCTTTAAAAAAAATCTGCCCGCTTTTGGTCCTTAGACTCGCCCTCAACAGAGCAGCGCTCTTCATTCACCCACCTTACCCTTAAAGGAACATCTGCTGGGAAAATACGATGCAGCACAGGTAGAAAAATGACTCAATGCAATTAATGATCTGAATGTGACAAGGTGGTTCTTATTTCTCCCCACCTTAAAAAAAAAAATCCTGTTTTCTTCTTATTTCTGTTTAGTTCTTTCTTCTCCTCCTTTTTTTCTGCTCAGGCACATGCACAGTCTCTCTCTTTTCCTTCCATTTTGTCTCTCTGATTTTCATCCCTGCCTATAGACACCTGGCCCTGGAGTGGGCCCTCAGCTGATCCCCTGCTACCCTGTTCCTCCCACCTCGTTTCCTTCAGGGCGCAAGATGAGCTCTCCTGGTGAACTCATGAGGCAAGCTGAGGAGTGAGGGCAGAAGTTAGAGGGATGACCTGAGCCTAGCTGGCTGGTCCAGAAGATGTGATCACTGCCTGGGTTGGCCACTATCTGCTGGTATGGGGACAGTCATGAGGGTCACCATGGAGCAGAGGAAGCAGATGTCAGGGCTTGACAATGTAAGTGTGAAAAATCTCCTCCTCCACTGCTGAGTTTGGTGCTGAGGTTCTTTGCCTTAGGTGCTCTGTAGGTAAATCAGTGTAGCATGTGCCGCTGTGCCTGTTGCGTGGGATTGGTGTGGATGTTGCAGGTAGCGTGGCAGATTAGAAATGGATTACCCACCTGCAGTACGTCACAGACAGCACAGAAATTGTAAAGCATAGAGGGACTTCGTGCTCCCTGCTTCGTGATGAGCCTAGGCAAGCAAGGTGGGGAATGGAGGACCTGATATGCAAGAGTGGGAATATTTTTTTATACGTATTCTACACTTTCTTATAGAGTTTTCTAAATAATTGGCTGCTTTTGTGTGTTTTTATACGCATATTTTTTTTATCACGTAGTTGTAGCAAAAAAACCTGCCTGACTGAACCAAAAAAGGAAATCTGAAGCAAAAGAATTTAAAAACTCCCAAATTTATGGTACTGATTTGTACCCTGACCTATTGTTGTCCATATACTCATAGTTCACACACACCTTCATCTTTAGGCTGTTTTAAGAGGATGAATTACTTGGGTATAGTGTGACATAGAAGCTCAGGGTGCCACGGCACTGAGCTGAAGCTGTGTGGGAGTTCTGCTGGGTGGCTTGCAGTGCATGGGGTGTTATGCTGAAGTGAGGCCCTAAAGCTCAGCTTGAAGGACCTATAGCAATTACTTCTTAAAGCCTCACGTTTCTCTCTCTCTCTTTTTTTTTTTTTTGGGAAATATATTTCTGAGAGAGAACATTAAAAATACTTTATTAATTAATTTATTTTAGTATTTAAAGTATTTTATATTTTATGTCAAATAGCCAAATGCAACTAATTAGTTTTAGTATGTGAGAGCAAGGAGATAGAATGGCCAGGACAAGAGGATGAGCAATTGATTTTTTTTTTTCACTGGCTAAACTGAATGAGATGCAGCCATAAGGAGCCTATAAAACTGGAAATCAGCATTTCCCCTCTGGTTTTGTTAATGGTTCTGCTTTTGTTTTCTGAAGTAAAATTAGTAAGAAAAATAATGACAATTTTTTTACATAAAACTTAAAAATCTACACAATAGCTTTAACCTATTATGACAATTATGCAGATGCAATTTTTTAAAATTTATTCTGTTTTTCTTATTTCATATTTTTGAAAGTGCAAGCCTCTGTATGTGCATACAGACTGTTTTGTGGGTGCACAAATGAATGTGTATGTGCACGCACGGACACAGCTGCAAAAGCATGTGCATGCAAATCCATAGTAGGAACAGTAAAGGCAAAACGTAGACCTGTTCTTGCTAGGTATAAGTTTTACAAAGAAGTTAAAGGTGGTTTACTGATTACACAGGTTTTACTTTATGCTAGGAAAACTATATTTTATTTCACAAATTTTTACCAACTTTTTGAGGCCCGTTCTGTGTTAATTATACTGAAGTACAGAGCAGTCCATCTTATTATATCACAGCTTACGGAGTCAAGCATGTTTTTTAGAATTGTTTGTTGACCTGTGGTTGCCTGCATTTATGCAACTTGCATTTATTTTTTTTCACCCCCAAATTTAACCATGTAGCTAGGGAAAAAGTTTATGGCTGGCTGTATTCTCCAGCAGCCTGTTGCGATACAAAGCTTTGCATGTTATTTGCAAACCTAGCAGCTGATTCTTAAGTGAAGTAACTACATCCTGATGCAGCAAAGCTTTCCCATCCCAACTTGGGTGCTTCGTTTCCCAAGCTGTGTTCTAACCAGACTTAGCCTGGCCACAACAGGGCTGTTTTCAGCAGTAAGTGCTGCACAGAGAGGCAGATGCTTGCAGCCTTTTGTCTAGCACTATTGCATCTGAGATATTTTTTCCCCTTCCTTTTCATTTGGACAAGTTGAAAACAAAGCTTTTGCTGAACTTTACTTCACTTTTAACTGTCCAGCTGCAGAACTGGGATAAAGAGCTTAAAGCCCTCCCTAAAGGGTGCTGGTTTCTGTATGCTTTTGTTAGCTGTTATTTTGAGCAGATTCTATAGGATGTAGGTCTGGCACGGTGTGACCAGTTCTCCATCCACATGCTCAGCAAAGACATTAGCAATGGATATACTGGTTTTACTAACCTGCTGCCCCATGGTATGACAGCTGCTCCAAGTCAGAGGGACTATTCAGAGGATGAGAGGAGTTTTCCAGGTCCTCCAAGAGGTTTTCCAGTTCCTTTCTGCTCAGATTGTCAAAAGATGAGAGGGAAGTATTTTTTTATTTATATTTTTATTTTTTTTAACTACAAACTGTTACTACCTGGCAGCTAAACAGAGACCCTACAAACTTGTATCAAGCAAACCACTGGTGCCTCGTTTGTTAGCTTGCTTGCTTATTTCCTTCTCTGATTATTCCTAGTCAAACTAGACCTTTCTCAATTTAGTGGGATTTAAAAATATACGTCTAATGCAGCTGTCAAACTGAGAATGGAGATCCTGTAGTTCAGCACTCAGTAAATAAAATGTAGCCATGTTCTTCTATGTGAAGAAGCTTAAGGATTCCTAAATGAAGACGAGTGCTGAAATCCTTGTAACCTGCTGTATCTTTTGGCATAAGACCTTTCCTGTATGGTTCATAAGAATATGCGGTCAGTTCTATTCCTACAGTGAGGCCTCTAGCAAAACTCCTTTAGACATGTATTGGTTCAATAATGATATTTTTTTCCTCTGAATTTCTTATTTGACCTCTTCTTTTGAGGCATATTCATCCCCTTCATTTGTTTTGTTCATTTTATATATACTTGTATACAGCAGAAACATCACAATTTAGATATTTTATTTGCTGCCTAAATCTAAGCATATATTACATGCAGGAAAAGCAACCAGAAAAAAAAAAAATAGGAAAATCTGATGAGACAGAAAAGGAAGAAAGCATAAAATAAAATTTATTGCATTTCATCTTTTTTTTTCTTTTCACCTTAATTTAGGTGTTCTGATCTGCAAAAGACCACAGTTTAATCCCCCTGAATCGTGTAACACCTCTGAATACTACAATAGAAACCCACAGGTACCACGTAAGCGTGCCCCTCCTCACTTCCCCCATAGTCCAAATGTGAAATGTCCCAGTCAAACAGTCCTCATTGCTTTTCACTCTTACTGCACTAAATCAGTATCTTGATTCACTCCTACTAAAGGAATTTCTTGTATAAATTTGAACCAGTACAGTAGCACTCTGTGTGTGGGGAGCTATGTCCGTGTGTGTGTGTGTGTATATATATATATATATATATATATAGGCATGTGTTATGTGCATTAAAAAATAGGAAAGGCATAGTAACTGAAAATAGTAAATAGAAGCAAATGCATCTGTCCTCTGCTTATTTGTTTACAAGGCTTTTGGGTAGGTTAATAGAATTCTAAGTTGCTCATGAAAGCTGCAGTATAGTTCTCCTGTATGGTGAAATTGTCATAACGGAAAGGGATTTCACAAATCTATTACTGTTCCAGTGAGTTGCTTTGAAAATGGTTGAACACATATACGTGTTAATAAGGTGCATGCCGTTAACATAATTTAACCAAAGCTGATCCAAAACTTACTAAAAATTAAGGACAGTTTTTCACTGAAAAGAAATAGCGTCGATGTAATATCGGTCCCTTCAACGGCCTCCTCTACTTGAGGGAACAGCCGTCATGATTTCTGTGTATGTGTGCACGTATAGCCATGTATATTGTTTCCATCCATCTATCCATATGCAAAGCCAGATGTTTTGTATGGTTCTTACTGTGGCTTGCTGCATGCATTAGGTAGACAGGTGTGAAGCTGTGGATGAGAAGAACAGTATATCAGTGGTCTTCTCTTTAGGTGCAATCATATTTTTTTTTTTATATTTAGAGGAATAGGTGTCATTTAGATTTCAGAATGAAAACCAGCAGATTAATTTTTGCTGTTTTTTTTTTCCATTTTAATTTGTCCTTGAAGGTCAAAATTATTTTGGTGATCACTTCATGTCACGATTTTTATTTGGAAGCAGACTGTAATGTCTCTGGCGCAGAGACTGAGAAGTCATGAGCACGTATATGAAGCGTCACTGGAGGAGGAGCACTTTTTTTTGTACATAGTGATAAAGCAACTGCGGGCCAAATCCTGCTTACCTTATTGTTCACATCTTCCTAATGATGTCCACTGACTTAATTATAAAGCTAAAAATACTGGTTACTCTCACAGGTTGACTTGTGAACCTGTTCATATCACAGACATCACATCAAAAAGTTGCTCCTTGATTTAAATGTCTTTATTTAGTGGCTTGCCCTTCCCTGCTGCCTAATTTGGGAGCCCGACCTCAGACAGTAAGTTTAAATTTTAGGCCATTGCTTTTTAACTTTATGTGCAGCTCCCAAACTTAACAGCACTCCAGTATCAGCTTAAAGAATAACTGCATACAGAGTATTACAATCCTTGGTATGATATATTCTTTTTTTGGTTTCCAAAATGTAACCACAGTGAAGTCTAAATGGAGTTTTGGGAAAAGACTTCAAGAAGGAAACCGCTCAGTTTTCTTTCTGTCAGTTTCAGGAACTCCGAGCAGCATGGAGTTTGAATAATATCATTTCAGTGAAACAAGTAAAAAGATCTTGGATCTACAAAGCTCTGCAAATCGTGCTAGCAGAGCACAATGAAGTGCCCAATTGGGTCTCTGAAAGGCAGTCTTAGTGTAATGCTGTTGGGCACTGTGTCCCACAGGCGAGTGGCTGGGATAGGAGGATGTATTCTGCTGGGTTAGAACTTCTGGGTCAACATAAGAATAGAATATTTACTTTTAATGTTCCTGATGTTTAGTCACAAGAAGTTTTTTACCTTAGTGGTCTCTGGCCTTGCAGGCTGGTGGCTGTGTAACACACGGGAAGTCCCTCTGAGCTGTGGTGGCCAGCATCAAGGCTGGTGCTGGTTTGCCTGTTGGGGAGGAACAAAAATGAAGCAAACCAAATGCTAAAAATAAAAAAAGCAAACTTAAATATCAAAAAGATACCAAAAACTCTTGGAGTCTTTCAAATCAGAAGCTCTGGATGCATGGTGAATGCAGACTTGGCTTCTTGTTTGAAGGAATCTCTGTAATAGCTTTGTTTTATTTAGTCTTAAGTTAAGCAGCATTGCAGTGGAGACCTGGAGGTTGTCTTCAAATAGTTGCTTAAGAAATGTGTTTGCCTACTAACAGTAAGCATTATAGAAAATTTAACTTTGTATATGCTTAGCTAAGGGTCCGCTGTGTGAGTAAGAGAATGCTTCTGGAGGATGGGGGAAAGATAAACCTGCCTGGTAGGTGTGATAGAGATTCCAAGCCCGTGTGGGTAAAGGCCATATGTAACTCCCTTTCCACACCTAATTTGCCATATTCTTATTTCCAGTAAATGAAAGTATTTATTTGGGTGGCCAGAGCAGAAATTAGCACTGACAGTTATGAGTATTATTCCTTTGCATCCCTTGGAAAAAAATCCAAATTTATAATGAAGGAGAGAGCAAAGAAATTAAAACTTTACTCTGCTGTTATTGGTATAGCTGGTCAGGGGGGTTATTGATATTAAAGGCATAATGATTGCTGCAGCTGATAAAACAAAAATTAATTGCATGTTTTGATAACAGTCAAATCGATATTGCTTTGTCCCAGGAACCTAGCCCCATTACATGTAAGCAGTATCTAGCCCATTGGCTTTGTAAGGGCAATTCAAATGCATAAAGCTCCCCAAGTTTAGGCTCAGCCAGAGGCAAACAAAAGTCTCCTGCATGTTAGGAACCAAAAAGCAGGTTTAGGATGAATTTTTCATATGAATGTAACCCCAAGTAGGACGAAAAAATAACTCCATTAGGGTAGCAGTGGAAGCTAAATGTTAAACAAGCTTGGATCAGGAAAAAAAATTGTCAGAGCAGCATACTGCCACTTTATCACTCTGTCATCTGTTAATATGAAAGTTATTAAATAAATATGAATTTTAAAAATAAATGTTAATCCTCTTTTTTATTTACTCCATAGTAACATTCATATTTTCCTTCTTAAAAAAAAAACTGACATTAGAAATATAAAAAAAAAATCTTTGCTGTTGAGAACAAAGGCTGGAGTTTTTTTTTTCTCCAATTAAACTACTGATTAACAATTTATTTACTTGTAACTTGGTGTTGACTACCCCAGACATTGCTTTTTATTTGATATTTTACTTGTTTTTTCTTTCTGGGCAGTTAATGAAGCAAGTTTTCATTTCTGTATGATCCCAATCCACTCTTTCTATGCATATGCCTAATATTTTCTTTAGAAATATCTTGTCTTTCAGACAAGAATTCCCCTCTGCAAAAATAATAAATACTTTATACCGAAGTTCTCTTGTTTTTAGGAGTCACCTGTTTGGGATAGTCTTTCCTGCAAGCTTGGGGAATCGGGTTCGAGGCTATAAACACTTCAGTACGTATGAGTAAGTCTAATTTTGTGAGTTGTCTGAGCCTGCAGGACTCCTCAAACAAGTACTTGTCTGCAGGCTTGGGACCTGCAGATATTTGGACAGAGGAGAAGAAGAGGAACGGCTACAGATGCTAAGTTTTATTTTTAATTACATATGCTTGCCAGGATCATCAAGAAATATAACACTATATTTCATGAAATTGGCAAGGTTGTTTGGGACACATTACACATAAATTAAGCTGTTTGCTTAACTTTTTCTTATGATACCAAATTAACTCCAACACCTCATTCCTTAATCAAATTTAATTATTGTGATTGTTAAACCCTTTGATTCTAATTTAGATAAATTTATAGCCAGCATTCCAACATCTAGAAATCATCTGATTCTGTGATACTTGATTGAAAAATCTGTGAAGACAAGAATCTATCTGAAATTGGTGTTTGTTCAAGATGTTATTAGATTGTCAGCTATTTATTTCACATATATTTTAGAAATTATTTTTTATTTAAATAGTTTCAGTTACTGCGTATTTTACTCAGTGTTTTGTGTGGATTAGTTTTTATTTTCCCTTCACCCCATCCCTTCTAAACTGCAGCCTCAAATTACAAATCTGAAGCTAGGAAAAAGTTATATGTCTGGCTCTTTATCCTGCTGCTACTGAATTTAATGGGACCGGGATGAGTTTTAGAGATGAGTGGTATGGTATAAAAGCGGAAGGACATAGAAGCACAAAAAGAATATTTCACAACTTGGAGAATATTTCTAACAATGTCAGAAGCTTCTGCAATGAGAGAGAAGGGTTCGGAGGACATGGTCGGTGATTAATAAGAAGGCCATAAAAATCAGTGTTTCAGAAGCCATATTTGCAAGTATCAACAATAATACATCTACTTGGGAGCTGGCAATATAATAAAAAAAATACTTTTTTTTNCGGAGCGATTCATTAAACGCTCCGTAATCGGGAGCCTCGGCTTCTTCCGAGGTGGGGAGGGTGGGATTTGCCGGGATCGCCCCATAAATAATAGGGAGGGAGGAGAGGGGGAGGCGCGCGGAGCCGCGGCGGTTTGGGGGAGCCCCCAGTTCGCGGGAGCTGCACCAGGCAGGCGCTGCCAAAGGCGCCTCCCTCCCCCTGCCCACTTCCAACCCGATTTTGAGCAACTTGCAGCCCAGCGATCGCCCCGATCACTCTTTCCCTAAAAGCTAGTGCCCCCGAAAAGGGTAAAACAGGCGGAATCCGGGGGAAAACCCCGCCGAGGCTCCGCTTTTAGACGAGGTGATTGCGAGCGAGCAGAGCAGCATCAGCACCAGCTCTCTGGTTCTGAAACTGCCTTGTGCGTGCACACAGCTCTGAGAGCATCTCAGGCAGGAGTTGGGGAAGCTGCATTCTCTCTCCCTTCGCAGTAATTACCAGCCCGGTTCCGTGGGCAAGAAATAAACAACAAAAAGAGCCCCTCCCTGCCTGCCGCCCCCCAAAAGAGCGAGCGATTAAAAGCGTCTCTGTCCGTGCTGATCAGCCTCGTGAAAGAGACAAGAGCTGAGCAGCAAGTTGGGAGCGGAGCGGCCGCTCGACGCGACGCAGGGGCCTATGGTTCTACCGTCTGGGAAAGAAAAAAGGGTGGGGGGGCGAGCGACCGTCGGGGTTGCCCGGAGCCGGCAGGGCTCTCCTCCCCGCTGCCCTGCCGCCGGCACGGAGGGAGATCCGCCGGGAAAGGGCTGAGCTGGCAGTTCAGGGAAGCCTGCAGTGGAGAGATCGGGCGAGGACCACGGTCGGGGCTAAGAGTTAATATTTCTCAAGAGATAAAAGAGATTTTGAAGACCTGCCTGCACTTTAGAAAAGAGTAAAAGGCTGGCGAAGGGATGAGTGGGGAAAGGAGGCGAAGGAAAAGCACCTCGTCGCTCCCCTTCCTCCCTTCCTTCTTGTTCAGGACACGTAGCTCGAGCACTAGCTGCCTTGATGAAAACAGAGGTGGAAGGGTCACGATATCTTTCAAGTAGACTTGCATTTTCATAATTATTTATCCTCTCCTATTTAGAAAATAAAAAGTGTTTGTCCTTTCCAGTCTCCAGCAAACCTCCTTGCAGGGGTTTTATTCATGTGATCATATTTTAAAGGGAGAGACAAGGTACTAGAGGGAACTTGAGGAAAAAAAGAAGTGATGAGAGGAATCAGCAAATCTGAGGCTAAAGCAGCATCCCCTCTTCTTCCTGCCTCACCCCTTAGAGGACTGAAAGCAGGGGTGGTCCGGGGGGGCAGCTCGGGAGCGAGTGGAGCTGCAGCCCCGCCGGCTCCACGTCTCCCTACCTTGGCAGCCAACTGTTGCTGCCATGCTGAGGACCGCTGCTGCGGGCGGTGGCGGTGGCCGCTCCTTTCTGCTCGGGGGCAGCTCCCAGCCCGGCTCCCGACGCCGCCGCCCCGCGGGGCGCTTTCCCCGCCCGCCCCAGCTTTCCCTCCCGCCGCCTTCTTCCCCAAAGGTTCCCTAACGCGGCAGCACAGCGACCCGCGGCCGTCGCCCTGGCTCGCCGCTGCCCCTGCCCTGCAGAACAGACCCCCTCCGTCTTCACCCCGTCGGGGCCGCCCTGAGGGAGGCCCCGGCTCCTCCGCACTGCAGCACCGCGGCCTCCTCCACCCGCCGGAGCGCCCGGGGCTGGGCTGGCCTCCCTCGACGTGCCTGCGGGATTCCCCGGGCCGGGGCTCCATGCCCTCGGGGCTGCGGCTGGAGCAGAGCTCGTGTGTACCCCGCGGTGATGGGGACGCGGCTTCACCTTGGAGCGTCGGGGCTGCCGTCCGAGCGCCGGCTGCAGGCTGCGCCCCGCTTGTGGCAGCGTGCGTGTGCCCGTGTGTGTGTGGCCGCACGTGTGTGAGGTGCGAGGCTGCTGCCCGCGCCTGCTCACCCTCCTTTCTCTCTGCCCTTCTCTACAGGTGTGGCCGCGCCGTCGGGGCCGAGGAATCCGTGGCGCCGCGGGAGCAGCAGCCCGCATCAGGTGAGAGCAACGCCGCAGCGGGCTCCCCCCGGCCCAGTCCAGGCAAGGGGGTTGGGGAGCATGGCCAGGGGCGGCTGGGCCTACCTCTCCCCTTTGACCCCAGTCGTAGTGACAGCCCGCACTGCAGCAGCACTGGGCATCTCGCCCCGAGTTCCCGTGCCCAGGCAGGGCACAGGCAGCCCCTCCGGGCCCGGCTGCCCCCACTCCTGGCCGAGCATGGCCCGGCCACAGGCAGGGAAGGGAGAGGATGGGCAGGGGAGGCCCTGAAGGAAGGGAAATCAGCTGAAGTTAGGTGTCCCTGCTATGCCGTCACACTGATTTCAAGAGAACCTATTGTTGTGAGCAGATGGGGAAAGGAAAAGTTAGAAAGCTTTGGTTAAAATCTCCATTTCTGCGTTATCATTCCTTCTTTCTTTATTAGTTACGTTCTCTTCTGCTCCAGAGTTGCATGTGCCATCCAACATGTGCTGCTCTTGTAGATGTAGTCGTGTAGGCTTGAATTTTTGTTTTTTTTCCTTCTCACGTCCATGATCTCCGACACAGCTCTGCAGTTTGCTGGCTACCACTGCAGCCATGAGGTAGGAGAAGGAGAGGCAAAGCAATTACCAGCAGTGCCTTAGAAATAAGGAGCCCTCTCCCAGTGAGGCAGGGGAATGTATGCCACTTCGGTCTGTTTGGTGGCAGCCCCACAATCCTGTTTCCGAATGCGGACAGTTTAGAGGAAGGGGAAATATACTCCTGTTATAAAATTAAGATTATAGATAACTAACTAGAAAAACCTCTTTACATTATTCTGAATTTTATTATATGAGTAGCTATGATACGCAGGAAAGCCTTTTATGAGAAGTCCATCTCTGTTGGTTCATTTTGGCACCCAATTCCTGGAAGGCTGTCACCTACTCTCGGGTTCTTTGTGCAGTTTGCTGTAAACCAACAATGACGTTGTCCCTCAGAGCTGCCAGGAGAGTGGATGCCCCCAGAGATGGGGGGCTGGCTCGGCTTCTGCATGGCACAGGCCATGCACTTCTAAGGCACCACTCAGCTTTGCAGCGCTTCACGTCAGCTCACTCACCACCAACATAGACAAGCTGCTTATTGAAAGGGAGACAGGAAAGCGGCTCCTCATCGTGCAGGATGGAAAGGCCTGTTAGGTCCTCTGGCACGTAGCACCTCCTGAGCAGCATCCAACCTCCCCCCAAAGAGGTCGTATCAGATATTAAACCACTACTGCTCTTGAGGTTTTCTAAAAGGTCAGGGCAGACTTTGCTAGGAGCGTGGGGTCAGTGTGCATTAATTTACGTCTGTTACTGCACTTAATACAATTATGTAAAGGCTAAGGGCCTATGAATAGAATTGCTGCTTAAGGCCTCGGAGCCTCCTGTATTCCTGTCAGTGAGGGACTGAGAAATACCTCCAACCATCTGTAAAAAATTGATTTGTGAGTACGGGCCTCATGAAATAATGATTAACACCATCACCCTCCCCTCCTGGCTCCCTCCCCTAATTTTTATTAGCATTCAGGTCTTTTACAGATCATCCACACGTTGGTTCTCATTCTTTCTCTTTCAAATCTTTTGCCACAAATATGTTTGGATCTTACGTTTGTGTGAGCTGTGGTATGCTGCCACCTCACTTCTGGCTGCAGAGACCACTCTAATATGGGACACGCAGAACATAACTTTTATCTTTACTGTTACATTTTCAGGCACGTTCTGTGGTGGTTGTTTGCATAGTTTTCAATACTTATGCACTTGCTGGATAGTAGTTTACAGATGTAGGTTTTGGAGGTTTTTTTCCACAAATGAAAGTCGATGTCTTTTTTCCCAATACTGTTAGTTACGCTCCAGCTTCAGTGGGGCTATGCTCATTTTGGTGCTGTCCTTTTTTCTTTTTTTTTTTTCTCTCAAAATGATAAAAAGTTAGTGCTTCTCTCTCTCTCTTTTTTTTTTCTTTTCTTTTTTTTTTTTTTTCTTTCTCTCTTATATTCCAGGAGGGTCTTAGGAAATGCCAAGCAGGGTTTGTTAACTCACTGGCAGTACTCACACAGGTCTTTTGCTAAGACATTCCTGTTATGATTATCACCTGTTAGCATGACCACTGGCACTGCTCTGCTAACTAGTAATGCAGTCAGCAGCTCTTGCAGCATGCCTAGCTGCCACTGCATTTATCTACAGCAGGGAGCATAAGAGTGAAAATCCTGATGAAGCCTAATTAGCCATAGAGGTGGTAGGAAACTTCAGCAGATTTGTGTTACAGCAGACACAGTAAGCTGTTTGGGAGAAAATATGGGGTGTAGAGCAGAACTTCAGAGAGGAGCACCAGAAAAAAACTTCAGAGAGGAGCACCAGAGCAGCCAGACTGACAGAGAAAGGCTGAAGTGAGGCTTGTGCTCTTTCACTTCAGTGTGCTTTGGTAAATTAATTCCCAGGGAAGAGATGCATGTGGACCTCCAGCAGCATCAGTAGACATTGTTTAGAACAGAGAGAAGAGGTTGCAGCTGATTTAAATATAGGAGATTTTCCACATAAGTGATCTAGAACCTCTGAGAACAGAATGCAGAGCCACAGGGCTGGCTGCACACATGTGCTTGCATACGTGCTCACAAAATACTTATGTATGTGTACATAAAATTGTTTTTTTTTTTAGTGTTTTATTTTAATTACAGGTAGTCAAGCTTCCTAATTTGTAGAAGAGAGTTGCAAAACTTGTTCCTGTGAATATCAGAATCCCCACCTAACAGTAAGAAGTGCCACTTTAATTTTATAGCGTATTTGGTGCTGTCGTTAGGCTCGGTTTGGAAGGACAGTAGAAGATGCTTGACTAATTATGGCATTTGCATGTAGAGAAATGTGTCACGCTAGCAGCATGACACGAGCCTCACTCACAGCGTAGCTCTGCTACCTCAGGAACTCCCTGTGGTCGGCTCACACCGTCCGCTCCCTGTGGCTGCAGTATGGCCTCCGTGCTGCTCAGGTGGCTCCCCATGAGTGCTCCTATCCCCTTGCGGGTGGCCAGGGGACAAGCCATGAGCAGGGTGATGAGGACACGCATTGATGTGCAGATGGTGCCTGTGCTGGTCACCGGGATGCAGAAGGAACCTCCTCAGGAGGGAAGTGGCAATCGCCTTGAGTCCAGGCAGAGGCGAAGTGTGAGCCCCGTGTTTGTGTGATGGTGTGCTGGTGGCAGTAGCCTCCACACCATGTCCTCCATCTCCAGTGCTTGTCCTCTGAATTTGACAGATGCCTCTTTTCCACCAGTGCTCCTGGCCATGCCACCACGGTGCTGTGTTTCAGGGGGTGGACTTCCCAAGTTGGCCACCTCGTTATCCACTGGTGGCTTTGAGAGGGGATAGTCAGCTTTTTCCCACAGCTGGAAGTGGCCACTCTAGTGAAAAAAGAAGGCAAGAGGGTTCAGAGTAACCCAACTTTCTTGGCTGAAAATATAGGGAACAGTTTACTAAGAATAAAGGCAGGGTGTGTCCAGCAAAATGTGTTCCGTCATCCCTTATTTTCAGTGAGCTGGAAGCAAACAGCATGGGATAATGCCATGCTAAATAACATAAGCTATCGTGGGCTTCTGCCCGAGCAGATGAGGTTCCACCACTTGGGAAACCTGAGCATTTTCAGGTTGTGAACAAGCCTTTCTGAAAAAGGGAATTAAAAAAAAATCTGAAGATGTTATAGTTTTAAATGACATGTTTTCAAAATGAGTGCATGGTTGAAGGGAAAAAAAAATGGAAACTGCTGTGGAGAAGTTACATCTAGTTGTTAAAGAATGTGATTCTTCCATTTTTCCTTGAATTATCTGCCCTTGTGTGAACAGTTCCACCAGATCAGTGTGGGAGGCAGAAAGCACTCCTGAATCAAGGCCCACCGCACTCCTGAGCTTACAGCTTTGCTGAAGAAAACAAGGATATTTTCCAACAGAGGAATCGGGATGAGCACTGAAAAAAAGCCAACAATATGTGCTGATGTGCAGCTCACTGAGTTAGAGTCCAAATGTACGGTAGTATGTCAGTGCCCACATCGGCATCCACCTTCTATGAAGGTAAAAGGAGACAAATGAAAAAGTGGTCCAGAAGAGAGCATATTAGATCTTGCACTGAGTGAATGGCACATAGTATCCACTTTAAAAAAAAGTCAGCATTTCCCATGAGAGGAGTAAAGATAGGAAAGGCCAGTTAATTAGGAGAAGGTTGTGGAGAAGTGGCCAGCAGCCACACACTACCAGTTGTTTAACCTCAATATATGGAATATGTAGTCGGCAAAGCTAATTTAACATAAACACCAAGAGCTGCAAGCATCCAAAGGGAGATGCAAAAGCCAACCCCAACATGTTTCAATCCCTTGCCTTTCCCTGCCTGGAAGACCTGGCTGGGGGACTTGTTAACACTCTGCACATCTGGCATAGCCCCCCGCAACTGCAGTGGCCTGGTGACGCCAAGGCTCTACCACTTTCTGGTTTCCTTTCTACATCTCTTTAATTACATTGCCACATTTTAGTGAATTTTCAACACGTGTGTCTATGTTATGTTTAGTCACATTAGAAGTGGCCAGGGATTTAAATGAAGAGAGAACCAACAGGAGCAGTGGAGGGAGAATGTACATAAGCTGTTATTCTGTTATAAGAATGAGAAAAATCTAGATACACCTGTCAGAAGTCCCGGGCTGTGCCCACACGTTGGCCCAACATAGCTCAGATAGTCATTGTTAATTTTGGTACAGCCCTGCTGCTTGTTGGTATGTCTCTAGCACAGGTGGTACAGGAAAGGGCTCCCTGCTGGGGCATGGTGCTCAGCGTTGTTGTAGATTGGCTGGTGTGGTTCCTTGCTTGTTTCATGTGCGGGGCTGGGGAGGGTTCCAGGCTGGAAGAAGAATTGGTTCTCCTCTTGAGAAGGTAAAATGAGAGAGGAGAGAGGCCTGCTGAAGTGTGGGGAGAGATGACATTGCATTGGGAGCACTGGTATTTGACAATATATCTGGTAACTTTCTTTTCCCTTCCAAATCAGGATGTAAGAAGCCAGAAAAAGACACGAATTAGCAGAGTGACATGTAGGCTTTAAAAAAAATCTGCCCGCTTTTGGTCCTTAGACTCGCCCTCAACAGAGCAGCGCTCTTCATTCACCCACCTTACCCTTAAAGGAACATCTGCTGGGAAAATACGATGCAGCACAGGTAGAAAAATGACTCAATGCAATTAATGATCTGAATGTGACAAGGTGGTTCTTATTTCTCCCCACCTTAAAAAAAAAAATCCTGTTTTCTTCTTATTTCTGTTTAGTTCTTTCTTCTCCTCCTTTTTTTCTGCTCAGGCACATGCACAGTCTCTCTCTTTTCCTTCCATTTTGTCTCTCTGATTTTCATCCCTGCCTATAGACACCTGGCCCTGGAGTGGGCCCTCAGCTGATCCCCTGCTACCCTGTTCCTCCCACCTCGTTTCCTTCAGGGCGCAAGATGAGCTCTCCTGGTGAACTCATGAGGCAAGCTGAGGAGTGAGGGCAGAAGTTAGAGGGATGACCTGAGCCTAGCTGGCTGGTCCAGAAGATGTGATCACTGCCTGGGTTGGCCACTATCTGCTGGTATGGGGACAGTCATGAGGGTCACCATGGAGCAGAGGAAGCAGATGTCAGGGCTTGACAATGTAAGTGTGAAAAATCTCCTCCTCCACTGCTGAGTTTGGTGCTGAGGTTCTTTGCCTTAGGTGCTCTGTAGGTAAATCAGTGTAGCATGTGCCGCTGTGCCTGTTGCGTGGGATTGGTGTGGATGTTGCAGGTAGCGTGGCAGATTAGAAATGGATTACCCACCTGCAGTACGTCACAGACAGCACAGAAATTGTAAAGCATAGAGGGACTTCGTGCTCCCTGCTTCGTGATGAGCCTAGGCAAGCAAGGTGGGGAATGGAGGACCTGATATGCAAGAGTGGGAATATTTTTTTATACGTATTCTACACTTTCTTATAGAGTTTTCTAAATAATTGGCTGCTTTTGTGTGTTTTTATACGCATATTTTTTTTATCACGTAGTTGTAGCAAAAAAACCTGCCTGACTGAACCAAAAAAGGAAATCTGAAGCAAAAGAATTTAAAAACTCCCAAATTTATGGTACTGATTTGTACCCTGACCTATTGTTGTCCATATACTCATAGTTCACACACACCTTCATCTTTAGGCTGTTTTAAGAGGATGAATTACTTGGGTATAGTGTGACATAGAAGCTCAGGGTGCCACGGCACTGAGCTGAAGCTGTGTGGGAGTTCTGCTGGGTGGCTTGCAGTGCATGGGGTGTTATGCTGAAGTGAGGCCCTAAAGCTCAGCTTGAAGGACCTATAGCAATTACTTCTTAAAGCCTCACGTTTCTCTCTCTCTNTTTTTTTTTTGTACAGTAGTGAAAATTATGGAAAAAGATGAGGGTCAAATTCTGCTCTTGGGTATACTCATATATTGTCTTCTGACATTGGAAGGGAAGATTTTAACATTTCGCATCTGACTTGGAACCAAAACAAAAAGACTATTTTCAGATGAATGTGGAGTGACTTCCAGATCAGAGGATCCCAAATTGATGTGCCAACATATAGAAATACAATTTCAGCAGTCAGCGAGAGCGCTTCGGAGTCAAATGCCATAGTTCTTCAACTGTACACAGTTGATGACATGTGGAAATTTTGGCTCTTAAAAGAGAGAACTTGCTCAAATGTGGAATTTCATACTACAGACAGCTCTGTCTGCTGAAAGGAGACAGCAAGTACTCACCATCATTCCCTCTTCAAACTGCTTTGTAATGGCTGTGCTCCTTTGTCCTTTAAATATGGCTGGCTGAAATGAATTGCTAGCACCTGTGTGCTCCTCCAGGCTCTACCAGCTTAGTCAGTATAGCCCTGGACAAACATCTGATTTTCAAATGGTACGAGTATTTACAGGAGACACAATTCAGCAAAATGGAGGCAGAGAGAGTTTTTGATAGATCAGTCCTAGGCAGCTGGTTACTGAATTATGGAGATTGGTGTTGTATGTTACGGCATGTTCACTTATTCCATTTTGTTCACTTCTTTTACAAGCGTAGCTCGATGATCCCATCTGAATGGCGAGTTGCCTGTAGGTTCGGAAGGTTCCTGTCTGGAAGAGTCATCTATGCCCTCTCTGCTCTTAAAAATTTCTTGGAAGAGGAAAGAAAGCAGTCTGCTGTGTCAGAAGGCTATGTACAAACAAAGTTAGAAAGGCTTTGGTGGATCTTCCCACACCACACCGACCATAAATGAACTGTGTCCTGGCAGATCTCAGCAATGTCAAGGCTTAGCTTTTTTTGACTTTTTTCTGGAGGACCTGGCTAAGCTGCCTATGATGTTTCTTGGCCCTTTGTTGAATAATGTGGTTTTAAAATCCCTATTTTTGGTTTGTTTTGTGAAACATTTTATTTATGTAGCTACTGACATATGAACAGTCTTTTTAAAATAATAATAATAATAATAATAATAATAATCTGATCTAAAAGTTCTTTTCCCCTTACTGTCAATCAGGGTCAATTTCCTGAAGACGGGATGTCCATATTAACTCTCACCAGGAAAAAGAGAGAAAGGAACACCCTCGGTGTGTCTTGCATACCTTAGCACCAGTACTTACTGAGCTGTTTTACCAGGTTTGTTTCATGCTTTGCTGAATGTTTTGAGGGCTGCTTCTTCTGCAGTTGGAACATTCATAACTTTGTCTCCTTTGTCTCTGCTGAGTTCTCTTACCCTCCAACCTGAGAAAGCTACTCAGCTGGTCTCGTTGGTCTTGGTGAGCACTTGCTTCCATAAAACTTATGGGAACTTATTTATCATTGAGACCTGCAACCTAGCGCCAGGTCCGACTACGAAGTGGCAGTGCATCCAGCAGTTATTGAACACCCTGACAATCACTTTCTATCTGTCTTTTGCACGCGCATACGCACACACACACATGCACACACACAGCATGATCACAAGCCTTGTTGCCATAGGAAACCAGGCTAAAAACAAGCAAGGTCAGAAGGCGTGAGCTCATTGTTTTTCCTTTGCAGCTCCTTTTTAAAACTGCTAGCATGGGCTTTTTTATTCATTAGCTCAAATGTGTTCTTGGCTTCTGGGTAATGGAAATCATACCATGTGCTAGGCTCTATTCTGCATGACGCTGGTGACTGCAGTGGAGTATGTGTGGGAGCCATCTTTGTCAGGCCTTACCTCTTCCCTAGTTCTTCTCTTCTTGATTCAGCAACTATTCTTTGGCTTGCAGATTTCCCTCCTGGTCCCCTGCTTGTTGTTGAGGGTATCTCCTGTGATTGCTTTGATCTCACTGCAGAGTGTTGCCCACCCTAGAAGGAGGAGCAGCACCAGAGGAGTGAGTGTTGCTGTTCGTGTAAAGGCCTGAAGCAGTGTTGCTGGTGCTTAAATACCAAAGAAATCTCTAGTCTGGGTAGGGCTAACTCAACCCCTATCAACTTTGCTTTATCATAAATATGTTTAGTGCATAATGGTCGTTCTTTATGTAGTATAAAGGTGTGTAGGCTGTCTGACCTCTGAGGTTGTGAGCAAGGTGATGGCCAGCCACCCCTCCAAACTGGTGCCTGGATGACAGACAGAGAAGCTGTGTCTGGTGGCAGTCTGAGCAGTTGTTCTAAGTGTCAAACCCTCCCCTTCCTCCTCTGCAGACCACACTCTCTTACAGGCCCCTTTGAGGTATTGTAGGCTGCAGAGCTCTCTCTGTGCAGGACCAGTGGAAACTAGAGGCTCTTTATCTCCAGACACTGATAACCTTGCCAGTGCTTTATACACAGGTGGGTGCTTGAACTTCTCGCAAGGGTGGCGAATGAAGAGGCATTTTGTGGGATTAGTGACAGGGAACTGCGGGGTAAAAAAGCAAAAACAAATAAAAAAAACATCTGTCCATGAAGGCCATCCTTTCTGTAGCTGGTTGTGGATAACCCTCGTTCCTTTTGACCAGTGTAGTTGCTTGCAGAGCTTTCTTTGCCCTTTCGGTATGAATTGTTGCACTATCTTCTACCCTCTTCTAGCAAATACAATTATAAAATACAAACTGTAATGGGAGGAATTTGTCTGGTTATGAATGTATAAAACAGCTTAATTAGTGATAAAAATAAAATAGATATTGTTCTATCTATTTCACGTAAACATTAAATTAAGATGCCTACAAATGGGCACAGTTATTTGGACATTTATCATGCGTGAATAAATCCAAGTTCTTATTCTCTTTATAACTATTTTAGAAATTCAGGAAATGTAGGCCTACTTGGTTAGGACTTCCCATGGTCTTCCATGGGTGCGGTTGGTTTGTTCCTTGCTCGTTATTTTCCACACCTTTACCCATACATGCTCTTATAGAAGTTCTGCATTTGGGTTCTTACTGAGGTGCTGCTGTAAAATCAGAGAAATTTCAGCCTTGGAAAATATTTCCTTTTGTCCTGTCTGGATAGTCTCTCATATTGGTGGATGGAAGTTGTGTTCTTAATTGTACGTATCATTTGTCAGCAATTGATTTGCCTTCCATTTCTCCTTGGACTGGCCAGCCTTTTGACCTAGTGATGACTGGTAAACTCCAGTGGTACTCAGGTCACCCAGATCCTACTGTGTGCTTTGCTTCCTGGGTCTGTCAGAGCTGCAGTGGCAGAGGAGTACCTGAATCCTTTGGCAGTGGCTTTTAGCCACCTTCATTTTGTTGGGCCATCTGGGAGCACAAGTTGTTCTCTGCAGCAAGGGTTTACTGGAGAGGGGAAGTCCGCTATTGTAGCGGTGGGAAACTCTAATGCTTCAAGTACTTCTGGCCACCACCAAGGGCAAGGAACCCTGTTTTTTTGAAACACCTTTTCGCCACCGGTCTCCCAGCTTCCCTTGAATCATATTGCTGTCTCCACTGGTCGCATACATGTGATTTGAGCTGTTCCCGGTGCTGAGCCGTGAAACATTTGTAGTCTGGAAGCTGTGCTGATGTTCTGGTTGATGTTATCGTAGCAGCAGAGAAAGGAACCACTAGAATGCAGTTATTTTCAGGAGCCATCTAGGAGATTAAAGTTGCCATAGAGTGTATGCCTATCTCCCTGCATGTCTCTCAAACCCTTGGCACATAGCTTTAAAATCCTTAAAGAAAAGCGATCTGGCAGCTCATTGAGAGATATCTGAGAATTGGCACCACGTATCTTGAGGGCTTACATCACCAGCTGTGTCCATGCTAGTAAATTAAACGCATCCTGGACCACTCTCTGGCACTGAGGTCAACTGGCACAAGGTAGCCAGCATCCATACGATTAAGCTCTCTTGTACTCCACAACAGGACAGCCATAAGCAGAATGCCTTTTGAGAACAGTCCCTGGCTCACCTTCGCTCCCAGCACACACCCAGGAATAGTTTGGGAGAGTACTGTTTGGCCCCCACCTTGCTATGCCAGGGACCTTCTAGAAACTGAAAACCAGGTGCCAGCAATAGTGTCTCTGCACCACTGAATTTGTTAGAGCAGGTATAACCAGTAGTCCTGCAGGTGAGTGAGCCTTTGTCACAGCAACACGATGGAGTGGTTGATCCCTTTTGCAATGATTCCCTTTATTTTCCAATTCCTTTGTCTTCTCTCTTAAACCTGAGGTTTTATTCTGGTTAATGCCAGAATAGCTTACTATTTTCAGCTTTTTAATAGTTTGCTGTTGTGATTGTATTTGATTGTGTTTGAAATTCTATCTCCCTGAGGATCGGGAAAGGGATTCTATAAATATTATTTGATTTAATTAATAAATGTCAGCTTCTTTCATAATGTAGTAGGTGAGTGAGAATGTGTACTAGGAGAATGACCGGTAAGGTATACAGAGGCATTTCTGTTTTTATTCCTGTGCCACATTCACCACAGACCTTGTGCAACTGTTGCCAGAGACTCTAATGCCACTGCAAAGGACATAATCTATTATATAAACCTTTGCTCAAGCCCCAGGGTATTGAAGGCAGATAATAAACCACTTAATGTCTTCTCAGGTATTTTTGTAGTTTGTAACTTTTTACCATGTTTGATAGAACCCCCATAATACAGACCCTCCTGAAAAGGATGCACTTGGTCAACAGATTTTTATTGATTTGAGTATTCAGATTCTTTGATCTCTTGTAGTCTCTTCAGCAGAAGAAAATCACTATTATTTTCTGTCAGTATAATATTCCAAGATGCATCTTCTTTCTCGCATGTCCTCTGTAGCATGATGTAAGCCCTGGCTGAACTTGGCCAGGCATGTTTGTAGAGCTTCCCTGCACTGAGTTGGACTGTCCGTCTGCAGTGGTCAAGGAGGCGTGTTAGCCAGGGAGAGGTGCTTTCCTTTTGCTGATTATTTGGCTAACTGGAAAGAATTAAAATTTCTTGTTAATAATGTTTTACAAATCTATGGGTGAAAATACAAATTGTTATAATCTGATTAAAACCTTTTATTTCATGTCTTGGAGCGTATTATTGATGGTGCAGCATCATGTAGATTCATGGCAGTCCCTAGGAGTGTGCTAACATTTCAGAGTGGTATATCTGTTCCTAGAGCTGTGTTGGATAAGTAAATAAAATGGCTTTGTTATTTTTTGCTGTTCTGGGGCATTCTGTTAGGCTGGTATTTGAGTGAACTATTTTGTGGGCCAAATGCTGCTTACTCATGTGAGCTGGTCTGCTTGTCTCAATGAGCTAGGAGAGCTGTTCTGAAACCAGTCAGAATGCCACACTGTATTTTTACTGAGGCTCTTCCACTAACAGGGGTGCCACTCTATCCTGAGACCTGTGGGAAGCTCAGAAGATAGAGCTCCGAGTTTGCTGTTTTCAAGGATTTATGAACAAATCAGTCCTTGAGGATGGGGAGTGCTTGGAACCAAACTCCAGTACACTCCGTATGGCATTAAGTAGTATTCATGGCTAGTCCTCTGATGTGCTCATCTTCTGTGGTTAGGAGTGTCGTATGTATATGGCAACTGAATTATTATGTTCTAAACTAGGAATTTTAGAGTAGTTTTAACAAATGTCCTATTCATCTGTACAATCTGGAAATGTATTCTGTCAATGGAGGTTAGAACATAAAGACTGATGAATGTTGAAGAAAACTGTGAACTTTTTTTGAATATAACTATTTATTTTGATGGTAATTGAGAGGCAATTCCTTCACTTTCTGCAAACATTAATTAGAGTGATATTCTGTAGAAAAAGTGTCACATGCGATGATGCATTTATGCATCCATATGAATGCCTGAACTGGAAATCTGTGTGCTTTTCTTGTGGAAACCTTTGATATGCTGTAAATTTCCCAATCAAGGCTAAAAATACAGAGTCAGGTGACTTGGGTGACCAACAACCCCGTTATAAACACTAATTTATGAATGGGGAATCCCTAAAACACACAAAGCAGTCACTTTAGCGAATAGCTAGTGAGCAGTCTCATGGGCAGAAATATGTTGGTAATTACTCATTCAATAATTTGTGAAAAAATGTCTGCTCATTGACAATCTGGGGGAAGGAAAAAAAAAAGACAAATCTCATAAACACAGTATGGGAAATACCTTGCCAGTTAACATGAGATACGTAGGTCCACTTACAAATGCTTAACCTTCCGATCTTCTGACAATCCTTATCAGAAGAGGTCTTGGCTTGATGTACAGCCCCTACCAGTTCCCCCGAAAGCAGAAGTGTAAGCCCAGAATTGTGGTGCAAATTGAAGAAGTACTGACAGGGGTGATTTAGTCCCATTCTGAAATTTGCTGCCAGCCTGTTTTCTTAAGCAGAGTTTCAAATTCTTATGCTGGGTTGGATTCAAAGAAGGCTGAAGCAAAATTCACTCAACTTTAAGCCAAGATTCACTTCAAAAAGCCATTAGGGGTCATGATAGGTATGTGAAAAAGGAGTTGTAAGTGATCATTTGTTTAAACGCTTCTGCTGCTGACCACAAAAGGTCTGGAGGTAGATCCAAGAAAAGTTCGTGGCCAGGCCTTATAACCTGTGCCAGGCTGTTGAAGGCACATCTACATCGTTCCCTTCTCATGGGCCATCCAGGGCAACAGTTCTCCCATGCTGCTCCTCTGCAACATGCTTTGCAGGTTGAACATAACTAGATTTTCTGTGTCTCATTCTTCCTTTTGTCTCTTTGCTGAAACTCCCAATGAGGAAGGTCATTTGTAAGGGTATATTTTTGTGATGTGGGCGTGGAAAATGAATTAAGACTGACAGATTCATTTCATGCAGAATATATGAATAGTGCTCACAACTTGCAGTCTGTATGTTCCTGCACAGATTTCAGATTGGTAGCTTAGCTGGCATAGCTACTTCCAATTTCTCTTTTTTTCAAGGTTATTTGTACCATTTCAGCCCTATCTCAGTAGTGACCAAACAATAGATTCCATCATGTATAGACAGGGAGCCCTTCGTTGGTTTTTTTTGGTTGGTTGGTTGTTTTTTCTTTAAAATACAATTTGTTGACACGATTGATTGTTTTTAGTAATTTTCTATTTAAAATGCAGATTTTAAAACACTCTAATACTAAAATTCCCTGGAGGCATTCAAGGCCAGTCTGGATGTGGCTCTGGACAGCCTGGTCTAGTGGTTGGTGACCCTCCACATAGCAGGGGGGTTGAAACTAAATGATCATTGTGGTCCTTTTCAACCCAGGTCATTCTATGATAAAATCATTTCATAATTTACTAAGACTTATTCTTGTTCTCAAGTATGCAGTGATCAAACGAATACCTTTCCATTATAATGTTATGGTACATCAGTATTAAAATGAGTTTGTGTCACCTGTCAATCTATCAAAATATTCCAAAAGCGATTTATGATGTTAACAATTTTTTTTTATATTTTATACAGTTAAGAAGTATGGAGAATTTTGAAACCCTTTGCATTCAAGGCCATTTAAATGAAAATAAAAGCACATTCTGCCATAGGTACCTCACAACGAATTAATTTGTCTGTCAGTTGCGTCTGTCTTATCGTAGAAATAATAGTAAAAAGGGGAAAATGTGTAAAGTTGATCGAGATTTAGATTTTGTTTAGAAATAAAAACAAATGAAGCTGAGTAAAGATATTTCATTAAACTTTTCCCTAAAATATACAGCGCTTTTGTTTATCTTCACGTATTTCAGCTTTCTTCTGAATGACTTACTACCCAAAACCAAAACAGGGCCTTTCTAGTACATAGTAATTAAAAAAATGAAAACTAGCAAGTAGTAGAAAATTAATCTTGTTCATTGTGGATTGGTGACCTGTACTGAAAAGCAGAAAGCAGATGATGACCCTAAAGTCAGTGAGACTGAGAAGAGTGACAAAATTTATTACTTGATTACTGGAATTGCAAAAGAATCTGTGTTTTGAGGCAGCCATGTGCCTTTAAGCATGTAATGATTCAACCTCTTTTTTTAAGTGTTCAGTGATGAGACTGAATTAAGCATTCCCTTAAACTCCAGTAGAGTTGATGTTGCTGGCCTGAAATACCCAACCCTTTGTCCTAGCCATTTGCTCTGCACTGCATGCATTAGTACACCTAGCCCTGTTATCAAGTGTATCTCATGTTCTGGCCTCATTCTTTTTTTTTCAGTCAATGGGAGTTACAATATAGATTTTTGTGAGAACAGGGTCTGGCCCTCTTTCTCAGGATTTCTTTCCTCAACAAAACAATAATTTTGCACAATGCCTGATTGGTTTGGGGGGGTTGTTTATGGCAACTACTTGAGTTCAACGGTGTTTTTGTATTTTCCTTTATTGTTGTTAATTTGAATTTATTTTAAAAAGGGGAATTAAATTACCCAGACAGGAAGATGTTGATGCAAATTTCCTAACTGCTAAGATAATAAGATTGAAATTAGGAGCATGTACACATCTTCAAGAAGCATCAAAAATACATAACTACAATTTAAGGACCTTAGAAAGATTTCAGTTTTAACAGAAATGTGGTTCCTTGACTTGCTTAATTCAGACCTGTTTTTTTGAGTGGCATCACCAAGGCTGAGAAGCTCAGTGCTTCCACAGTGATTCAGCTAGATTGGGTTGAACCCTTCCTGAAAACAACACCCTACAACAGATTTCTCCCCATTTTCTCCAAGTGATCTCAAAGAGTCCTTAAACTGTGCACTGTGAGAATTAGGCTTTACAGTCTGTTTTGCCATATATCTCATTTATCATTTTATCTGTAAATTTTGTGGGGGAATTCAAACAACAAGACTTATGGAAAAGCTGTAGCTGGTATTACCATGCTCACATCATGCATACAAACATTTTACTTCTCAAGAAGCCTAAAGTCCATCACTTACTGAGACTAGAACTTTTTCACCAATCTAATGATACCATAATATAGTACATCTATTATTTATTAATATTATTTTATGTGTACAGCTGACAGTGCACATTCAACCTGAAGGATCCTGCAGCGCTTTAAAAATGACCTAGGTTGAGGAATTCCTTCCACACTGAAATGCCCAGGCTTAGAGGGTGGGCTGCAGCCAAGAAAATAATCAGCTTATAGCACACTGCATAATGTGTGTGAATTGCACAATGTGTGTAAGGATAATTCTGGCCAAGGGCATATCAGTACATCTCACAAATGCATCCTGCTGGAAAAGGCTAATATTTGAAGACTATAATAAAAAGCTAAAAAGCTCAACAACATTGTTCATTGACAGTCAGTGTGACCTGTTAAGTTTTTCTGTTTATTTACATATCCATGGATATATTTGTGTATGCGTACATACAATTAGAGTGTTAATTTATCATTGGAATCCCTAAAACTTGCCTATTTTCTCAAATAATTTCCTTTATAATCAGTTACTAAAACCTCACCTTTAAAGGCAGCTGGAAGAAACTTGCCTTATACATCTGAGAGGACAGTATACATCTATACTGATTCACGATTCTGACTTAAAGCTTAAATTACCAGTCCATACACAGACTGTCTAGTGTAAACTGTGCGCTAGACAGCGTACGCACATTTATTTTAGAAAGGTTACAGCACCTACTGCCTGGTTCTTATCACTTATATCATGATACCATTTTGGGGACCTCCAAACGTTTTACTGACACTGAGGATTCATCCAATTTAAATGAAACAAAAACAAACAAAACCACAATGACCAAAACCCCTGAAGCTTTTTTTTCTCCCCATGAACAAATGAGAAACCATCAACAAATTACATGATAAGGTTTTACCAATGATGCATGATGAGTCATGAGTTATTCCTTACGTCAAAACTGATTGCCATAACTGTATCTGCCAAGGTCCGTCTGGGCTTACTCTTCATATTGTTTTTGGTGTAAAGGCAGCCAGTCGTTCCAGGACCGTACGATGCTACCTCATTGGGAAACAATGCGTTTGTCCGCAAGCAGTTTTAGTGTAGGCTGATAGTTATAAGAACAGCATTGCTCGTAACAAACAACAGTGGTACCAGAGTCTTCTACTGTAGACTCCTTTCCATTGGAGGCCTTCAATAAGTGCTCCAGCATCTCAAAATGTGTTGACTACTGCTTTGATCTTCCTGCTAGTAGGAGGAATAGGGACATCATTAACCTTCATCTTTGCTATAATTCTTGCTTTTCTAGACAGTCTGGTATTGAGCTTCTCTGAGGTATTTCTTCTGCTTTCTCTTCTCCTTACATTCTTCATATTGCCATCCAGACTCCCAGGATGCCTCTATTCTCAAAATAATTAACCCATCTCTTGGTTAATTTTGCTGCACAGATACTATCTTTTTCTGCAGATTCTTCCGCAAGACAAATTTCTTCTGTAAGTCCTTCTAGAGGAGATCTACCAGAGAAATGTCAGTGATAACAAGTTAAAAAGGATGATAAAGTGACAAAGAGTACGTGGAACCAAACAGCGACCGCTGTCTGCCTTCCACAGAAAACCCTTGCACTTCTCACTCTATTTCTTGCTTTTCCTCATGCCCCCTAAGGTACGTTTTTAGATTAGTATAATGTAGAACATTAGAACAGATTTCTCCCGGTTTGGCCTGTGCTGGGATTTGTGTATATATGGCAACACATCGGTAAGAATTGGAAAAGGATCAGCACAATTCCTTTAGCTTTAACTTCTGTGTATTAACCAATTGTTTCATAATTTTTACTCCTCCATGCTTTGAATTTTCAAGTCAAATTGTTCATGACAAGGCTGCAGGTGGAAAGACAAGCTTCTTTGGAATAAAGCTTGAAGTAAAGTGGGGGAAGAAGATCTTTATAAATGCAATCCGAATGGTTATTATTTAATACCTGATATTTTTGCTTCTCTCATCCCACTTACTGCTGAAGGACACAAGCAGCTCATAAAGAGAAAGAGGCATACTTATGGGGAAAAAAAGCTGTTTCTTTTCCTGAAAAAATGGGGACTGCTCTCTGGAATGTGAGTGGTGATATGTACACACTAAGCTTGCCTGCATTTATTGTCACTGATGTCTATGAAGCATTATGTGTACGCAGTCTCCCTATGCAAGAAGAAAAAAAACACATATACAAAAAGGTGATTCAAGCTCAAATAAGATTTCAGACTTTTGGAGGGACAGATAGACAGTTATATGAGAACATGTACAGAGGATGCAAATGCCTACGTAGTGTTTATACTGTCTGAATGAAACCATGCATATGTTCCTTCTGTGTATGTACATGTATGCTTTTTTTTTAAAATATTTGTGTGTGTTTATGTCACGTAGTACATTACATGTGTGCTTTTTATTTTTATGTGTGACTGTGTGGATGTATGTACAACCCATTCTAAGGGCTTTTCCAAGTGTACGCAAGGTGTAACTATACCCATTTGCCTATAACCGTGCTGTAATTAAAAGATGCACATACTCCAGTTCATATTACATGTATGAGTCAAGACCTGTGTTCATCCATAATATACATGTGCTCGTATAGACATAGTTAACCTGTTTTTGCCTGAGCCGGAGGGCTAGTGCATCTCCTTGGAGCAATGTGTTTGCAAGGGAAGTGTGTTTGTGCTGGTTTGCTGTCATTTAACATATTCTCAGTGTACATACTCTTAGCCACTGAGAGTTTATGACAGTGTAAGGCTCAGTTATATAAATGTGTGTGTGTATAACTGTTAAATAAATTTTAATTTATCAGGTCAATAATATCCATATAATTGCACAAAACTGAGTCTTAAAAGAATCAGAATTATAATATTCTAAGAAAGGTGACCTTTGTTTTTTAAGGGAATGCAGAATATGGACAACACCAGCTTTGATAGTTTTTGAAATTTTGCCTCATGTTTAGAAATGAAAAATCTTTATATTTCTGACCCCAGGTTTGGAAATTGCATCTCAAGTACATGTTTTACAGGCTCTTTGTAGCTGTCTGGTGAGAAAAAGTGACTGACTGTGTCCATCAGTGGTTCTGTCTAGTGCTTTGTTAAATGAAGCAATTTTCCTGAGGATCTCCCTGAGAGAACTTCATACAATTTGCTATAACAATATTAATAATTTTATAATGGTAACAGGAAAAAAAAAAATCAATCTCCAGCACCTTGAATAAAAGTCGAGTTCTGGTCTTCCATTGCTTCATCAAATCATTTAGATGTATGCAAAGCAAGAGTAGACACTCAGGTGTAAAAACAGATGCAAACGCTGTATTCTGCACGTACTTTTCCGAGTCTTGAGACAGGATCCCCTAGTGTACAACAGAGTACCAGTGCGGTGGAACAAGTACGCTTTGGTTCTGCAGAACTGAGTATAGAAGGGGCAAGACAGCAGAAAATTAGGGTGTAGGGACCTATCCAACTTCCCTTGAAGAAAATGGGAGATGGATTAAGCCTAAACCTCTAGTTACAGAGGGGTAGTAGTCTATCAGAATTCCCACTGAAGCAAAAGGGAGCTGTATCAAGCCCAAGACTCTAATTGCATTTTTCCTTGACATTTTTGTTCATATATTTTACTTACTCTGGCTCATCTTTACATTGTTTTGTAATTATTACGATGGGATTAGTGGCTATTACACAACCAATTTCTGAATGATATCATTTGTTCCTGCTCTCCAGTGTCACTGATGTATGTTAGAGAAGTTTGTGTATTCTGGTGAATATGGCAAAAGATACATGAATTTTTCTAATGATTGTTATGGGTAGAGGCATATACCTTTCCTACCAGCACTTCAGAGGGCCATGCTATTTTTCCATGTGCAGAAGACAGTATAGTGTAAGGCCATTCCAGGATTTCTTTTTCTCCCTTTTTCGTTCTCACGTTCTTAGCAATCCCTTGAAATGTGCAGTGTGAGGACTAGATTCATCTAAAGAATTTCATAAGAAGAGAACGTTACTATGTGATAGATAGGTTTTATGTGGAGGAATTTTCCATGATCCCTGTGCTTTTGGGACGCACGTCACATTTGCTCAGTTTGTTCAATGCCAGAGTTGTTCCTCCTCACTCTTTTGAGGTTAGCTCTGCAGTGGGATCAGCATGTTCCCTAAAGTTTAGATGTCTCGTTTTCCTTCCCCACTTGAATCCAACCCACGGAAATCAGTGTTCTAGAATAAGTGAGTTTTCTAGAGTAAGAGAGTTGCAACTTGTAACAAGCAAGATGTGTACTCATCCTTCTAGTGCTATACCAACTGCACTGTGCTGGCAGTATTAAAACGGAGGGCTGTGCAGAGTCCATGATATGTGATGTCACTGATGACAGTAGGAGCTGCATGCGTCGGTCTAGGCAGAACACCAGGTAGGTGACGTCAGCGTGGCTCATAAAGCATCAAACTAGGAAATATTTGCTGGAACAAGGGGCATTTCTGCATTCATTCTTCATGACATAGTTTTACTTAGCTGCCCGTTAATAATATCCTGAGACATGTGGGCACTGATTTATTTTGGAGTCTTTATTGATTTGTCCTAATCTGTACTTCTAATTTGTGACCTTAAAACATAAGCTGGAAATTGGGGAGAGGTTTTACACAGTGTGGGTGTTCTGGAACATCTTTCTTTGAGGAACAAGGAAATTAACTATGGATTTTGATTACTTAATGAAAGGAATTATAGAACAAGAATATCCAGAACAGGACTTGACTTAGACACATAGGAAATCCCATCTACCAAAAATTCCCCTTTGTCTATCTGGGGAGCTGCAAAGGGGATAACTATTGACTCTCTATAGTAGGACATGATGGATATATGTATTTATTTATTGAAAGTCAACAAATTTGGACGTGTTTTGTTCTTAATTAATACCTTTTTGTCTACAGCAGAGGTAGAGGGACTTTGAACCAAATAGTAGAAGCCTTGTTTGTCAATTAAACTGTACAAGAGATATATCGATAAGTGACTTTCAGTTACAAAGATAGAAAGTCCAAGTAACCTTAGTCACTTCACTGGATCCATTCAAGAATTAAACTGACAGAAAGAAGGAAGGAGTACCTTCCTCACTGCATCCCTTTCTCCCAGTTAGAATAATGCAGCCTCAACATGTATCTCCTACCTCTAGTAAGAAAAGTGGTTTTCTTTCCAACTGAGCAGTATTTTCATGTTCAGCCCACTTGACGTATTCTCTGTCAAATATGGATTTTATGATGAACTAATGAGCCTACTTTGTGATGTTTCCAATATGCACATTAAAATCCATACAGCCGCATCACATTGAAGACCTAACTAACTTGCAGGAGAGGAATGTCTGCTTAAGAACGAACAGGATGAAATAATTCCTGATAAATACAAAATGTTTAAAAATATATTGGGTAGTCCAGCTTAAAACTGATCTGTTTCTTGTATATGTAGTGAATATTAGTTAGAAATATTTACGTGATTCTTTAAAAATAGAATGACAGGGCTGTTTGGGGCAGTCAGTGCTCACTGCCCTGGGCTGCAGGGAGTCTGGGAAGAGGGGAAGGGCTGAGATGGCTGGTCCAGCCCGATGCATCAAAAATCACTGTCTTTAGCAGTTCAGTGTGCTATTGGTAACAAAGGTAAGGAGGTTCTTCAAAACATGTATTTAACTCAACATTGCTCTTGGGGAAAAAAACAAAAAAAAACCAAAAACAATACTAAAATACCTGTCAAATTCATTTTAAAAGATAGGTTCTGTTTTGCCATGAGAGAGGAAGTCATGTACTGGATGGGGAGACAGTTTCATCAGGGAGAGCTGGCATAAAGGTAAGCAAGTCTTCTCTGTACAACTTTAACAGCAAGGTGCCCCTACACACACACTTTCTCAGCAGATGCAAAGGGATTTGCAGCTCCAGCCAGTGCAGTTGTTGGCATTCTGGATAGGCTTAGAGTGCTGGCTCTGAGATTCAGTGCAAGAAGGGGAAAGTGCAAGTTGTTCTGTGGGGCAATCCTAAGCAAGCACCCCAACTGTGCATCAATTAGCAGCTATGCATATCCTTATCAGTAACATCAACTCACAGGCTAAACAGTAAACAGTTGGAGTAAATGTGTTAGTAAAAACCTTCTCTCTCCTGTTATCATAAACCTGGAGGAAATAAAACATGTAAAGTATGCACATGCATTTTGTATATGCGTATGCAAAAGGATTTTTTTTTTTTTTTGCTTTTTTGAAGCAGTGTATGTGAAGAAAACTCCTTGAGCTGAAATTTAAGAAAAAGATGTCTAAAAGTAGTAACAGTCAAAACAAAACAACAACAGACTGTATGTAGATCTCTAGTTCATTTTAACCAGGGAAAAAGGGATTCTTCTGACTCTTGTGCCAGGTGTTGACAAGCAGCCATCACTGAACAGGTTTAGGTGGGGCTCTGAAGGGACGATGCTGCTCTTGGCACAGAGGGATTCTTGTTCAAGCCCAGCTTACATCACAGAGTTAGGTGGTAGGTGCTCAAAAGGGTTATTACCCACATTTTAGCTCCCAAGGTCTGAAAATCAAGGTACATTTTGCTGCCTTTCATGATGACCTTGGTATACAGGAAAATTTCATAATTACAGATCTTTGTGCTCCAGTATGAAGTGGTGATGATGCTATACCAGGCAGGCTGAAGTCCAGGTATTTTGGCAGCTTTACATTGTCAAAAGTACACGCAATGTACCAGAATCCTTGCTGGGGATACATGAGAGCAACTACTAAAATGCTTGTAGCTGCAGATGTTCACATCAGTATATTTGGCTTCAGTTTGTCTGGAAAACTTGGAGATCTTGACTCTTAAAATGGCTGGGAGTTTTCCACTGTGGGTCAGTGGCTTGTGCCATGTAACTTCAGTTTGACAGATTGCGCTTGTGTGCAGGGAGTTGAATGCGTGTGCGAGGCATGGGTAGTCTAGAAGATGCAGCCTACAGCTAACAGTGTGAGGGACTAATTACTGAGCAGTTGCTCACTTCAGGGAATCTCAGTATATCTTTGCTTATGTGATTGGGCCCCAAGAGGACATTGCAGAAGTTGTGCACTGGGGTTTCAAATGTTAGTGGTGTTTGGTTTTTTTCCACCAACTCGTTAAAGCTGTTGCATTTAGCAGGAACGATAAAGGTATCATAAAAGTGATGTTTGCTGCTCAATGCAGAATGTTGTAGCTTTTTAGAAGGTAGATCCTACCTCTTGTCCTGTCCACATGGTCCTCTGGGCTGGCAGCTTTCCTGAAGGGTTTTTTTGCAGGTGAGGACACAAGAGCACCGAGAAGGTGAGATAACCTGAATCAGGGAGAACTACAAACAAAGAGCCCCATCACTGGGAACAGTCTGAAGTGTAACCATTAGATTCTAGTTAGACTCTTAGAGAAGAAATTCTGGGATTAAGCTGTTCGGTTAACCCTTTGGAATTGGGGCTTTTTTAAAAAGGAGAGTGGGTTTTGTAGAGAAGCACTAAGAAGTTAGGATCTTTGATGAAAGGGCTGGAAAAGGGTAAAATCAGCAACCCCACAGGCTATAACTCACGTAAAGTGCTCTTTAAAGCACTGTTAACTCTTTCCATACACTGTGATAGCTACCTCCCATCTATAAAAACATCTTCTCTAGGTTATCCTTATTATCTAATGTTATCCTTATTAATGATAACGGGTTCAGATCATAAAAAATTGCTTTGTTTGCAATGACAGAAATATTAAAAATCACCAAAATACCACTAATTTCAATTTATTAGTAATGCATTTCTTTATCTTTTAGAAATAAAAAATAGAAAAACTTATTAATTACATTTAAAGTAAGATTCCCATCTCGTTTAAATAAAAGTTTGTTATACATTTAGTCTGAACTTGTAGATGCCATGTTTTAATGTAGGGAGACAAGTTGTGGACAAAAGAGGGGTAGGTCTCAGCAGAAACATTAGCAGAGCTTTATTTCTGGCAGCAGCTCTGCAGAAAGACACGAGGTGTGTTCTCCTATGTGGTGTGCAGTCCCTGTTCCTACTCTGTGGAAGCACCGCCATCTGGGTGGGTCAGGCCCATAAGCACCTTTGTCACTTCAGGTGGAGCCATCGGATTCCCAAACAAACCCCATTAACCCTTCCCTGCCCAGCACGTTCTCAGTGAGTTACTTTGGCAGCAATGTGAAGCATCAGCAGTGGAAAGATTTTTCTGCTTGGTTTGGTTAGTCTTTATCCTGAATTAACTTCTTTTGTTTTGGAGAAAGTAAAGGAGTTTTCACCGATTCCACCTCTCCTTGCCCCTGTTCAATACTTTTTGTATTTGTTGGAAATACTTCTTGCCAGTTAACTTTTTCTTTTTCTGAGGTGAAGGGAATGCTGCATAGCAGCGTACAGAGCAGAGACATCAAGAGCTCAAGCACAGTAGATGGAACCACTAATTTTTCAGAACTATACACTGGCACCAATGTGCACAAAGATGGCCTGATCCTGAGTAACCTTCTGCACACCTCTGCTGCCCTCTGACACCCGCGGGTTTGGGGATTGGGGGCAGAACCCTTGGCCTGCTTTAGCTGGGCCTGTGCCCCGTCCTGTGGAAGGGCTGTGGCAGGCTGTTCTGGGCTGGTGGCCGCGAGCATGTTGTGCTGGTCCTCCTCTGCACCCGTCCCCTGCCTGGGGACAGGCCATGGGCATTCACTTGGGGCTCGACTGTGCTGCATACTGAAGGAGCTTATGCATCCCGGGGGCTGAATCTAAAGTGGCATCCAAAAGTTGTCCAATTAAATAGCCACTCTAAACATCAGAGCTAAAGGTGCACTCTGCTCTCATTGTGAAAAGTGAGGAGTCTGTGCCGGCTACTTGGGGGCTAAATGCCCCGACTCAAAGTGAACATTCATGCATATGCATGAAAATAATCTGAAGCAGCACAAGTGTGAGTCAGGATTATTCCGAGAGGTCCACGTTGGTGTAATACAGCCCCGGCAGAACGTCCAGTGGTAATGCTGCAGCACTTCTGCTTGTAACGCCTGCCCCTGGCAGCTGAGTTTCCAAAGCAGTAAATCACAAATAAAGGTTAAAACATGTAAGCGTGTGTTTCAAAATGCAGTATAAGTCAGACAACATTAGGTATTTCAGAGGAATTAAAAACCAAGTCATCAGAAGAGGTCCTTAGCTGTAGGTATGAATGGGGTTGCTTCCCTTGGATGTCTGGAATCTGCTACAATCAGTTCTACCAAAAATGAAAACCTCCAGGACCAGCAACTTGAATCTTTGTATAAATAGAATGTTGCAAAATACTTGGGGTTTTTTGTTTGTCTGTTTGTTTGTTTTAAGGAATGAAAACTGTGATGAGATTCGTAACTATAATTTGCAAATTTAACTTGGAAAACAGCTTTCTCTTCCAGATGAGGGAAAACCAGGATTAGCCAGAGCTTTCAGAGAAGGTAACTATATCAGCTCCCAGAGCTGCTTGGATAACATCATGCCTACCACCACCATTATTTTCACATAGTCATAAAGTACATATTTTTGATAGTGAGAGAAGTTTTCTAAATGTCCTTTGACCTCCACAGTTAACCTAGGCAAAATACCTACAGCCTTTAAATCTGCTGTCCAAAGTTACTTTTGTCTGGGGAGAGAAATGGGGAAAGAGGGGAGGAATTAGGCACTTACAGCCTGTGTTTGTTTATGTGGTATGTTGTGAAAGATGGACTTAGAGAAATGGGTTCTCTTAATTATCTAAGATTCATATTTTAGGGAAGTTAAAAATAAAAATAGATTAACATTTAGGAAAAAACACTATAGGACTGCAGCCATCAGACAGATAATTTGAGTGGGCAGCTTGTTTTAAGGGAATATTTATACTAAACGGCATCCAGCTGAAAAATCAGTTTCAGGGAAGATATTTTCTTCTATTATATTCTGGGAAGTTAGACTCATAATAGCCAAAGTACTACGCAGTATGCAGCTAAATATAAAACAAAGTAAGCTTCGTTATCTAATATAGACATAAATATAAGTATTTGTGACATCTATTTAGAACAAGGGTGGGGTGTTTTGTACCTCAATATACAGAAGGAAAAGCTGAAGAGGGAATATGTTATACTTCAGTCAAAATTTCAACCAAACATTTTTTTCCTTTTGCTGGATTAATTTCCTTGCAGGAATAAAAAAGATGTGAATTATCACCTACTTCCAAAGAGTAAGTATATCCAGTGAGAAACAAATTCAGAAGGCAGAAGTTGGGAGGCGATTGGATTTTAAATTCTCATGGCAGACCCTGCTCCCCTGAAATCAGTGGTAAAATTCCCTTTGATTTCAAAGGGAGCTGAATTTCATGTCAGCATTTGAAATATAATGTATTAACTTTTCAGGATTTTGCTGAAGAATAGAAATTCACTGTCTCTTTAAAAGCAAAGCAACAAAAATATTGGATTAAAATCTAAGTAGCAAATGCTGCATAAAGATTTCAGGTATGTGCTATTACCAGCATATCAGCTGATAATTCGATAGAAAGGATGCTGTCCTATTTGTTTACTGTTTTTGAGTGATTTGTAGGATTTGGATGTTTTCAGTTTTCCTTTTAAACTTGTTCAGGATCTGAGTAAAATAAATTTAAAAAAAGCCCTGCCCTTGCAGAACAAATCCTGAAACAGGTTTTGGTAATTAGAAGAAAGATGATAAAGCTACTAAGTCTAAAACTTAGTTACCTAAGGATTGACATTTTAATGTTAGCAGTAGAAAATGAAGGAGAGAGATTTTTGCATCAAGAAAGAACTTCTTTTAGTAAAATATACAAATTTGATCTTTCAGACCTTCAAAAAAATGTATTTGTGAGTTTGAATTTGCAGTTTAGTAAATACATTGTTCCAAATAGCAGGGAGAAAGGATCTTCAAAGAGGGGAATTGCTGGGGTTGAAACCTACTATTTGGATAAAGAGAAAATATTTTGATAAGGGCAGAAAAAATAAACAGAAGGGTTTATTACTATCCTGTGGCTTCCAGTACTTCACACTAATTCACGTGACTTAAAAACTAAAATATTAGAACCATTTCTCATCCTTACCAAATATATTTCTATAAAAAATTTGGTTTTTTTCATCTATTGTGAAAATTGCTCCTGACTTTTCTTCAGAGGAACGAAAAGAATCAGTAAATTTGATCAAAATTCACAAATGCTCCTTCTCTCGAGGCAGATTTTTACTTTGAAATTATTGCTAGAAAATTATTTTAAACATTTTTTATTCCAAATTAATTTATGTAAGAAGCTCTTGGAAAGTTATAATATTGTCTTTCTTACAACTGACTGCAGCTGGAATACAGCCCTCTCTCAAATCAAATACTATACATAATAATTAACAAAACAAGTGGATGTAGATACAGTTACAATTATTAGGAACATTAATTTGCTTTATTTAATCTTGGTGGGAGGTTTGCTCTTTTGTAAGGCTTTGGAGCAGTTAGCCATGAAAATAAATAGAGATGAAAAAGATCTATTTCAAACCTACCTTAAAAACTTCAGAAATGTTTCTAAATGTGATTCGATGTATTTTTTCCCCTGCTATGTATAGGTTATTTATAAACCTTCTTACGATAAAAGATTTCTATTTTTAGATAGTTCGTATTTCATTAAACTGCCTGAGCCGTCGGGGTTACATCGCATTTGTTTGTAAGTTTAGCTGAGACTTATTTAACAGAGCAATGAGCTATAGGAGTATTTTGTGGGAAGTTGTATCCAAATAATACCACTTCAAATAATTAATGTATGTCAGCAGTCCCATACTGATCATGTGTCTGGAAGCTGTCTTTTCGATTTCTACCTCATAATCTTGTTGTTTTGTTTTTTTTTCCTTTTTTTTTTTTTTTTTTTCCCAGCTCCCATAACAACAAACACGATATTCTTGTTGTTTTTGAAAGTGATAATATATAACCAATATTGATTTTGGTTTGATGTAGAAAGAGATTACTGACAGAAGGAGACATGCAGCTATTTTGCACATGTAACTTCATGCAATGGAGGTATTAAAGTAAAGTTTTGAAGTAAGGGGAAGAGTTTAGAAGAACAACAGCCAACTAAAAATAAAAACATGTGAATCGAAATATCTTAAAATATCTGCAACAAATTTTCAAGAGGGGGAAAGAGCTTTCTCACTTTGGGAATATATATTCACATCGACAGAATGCCATTAAAACTCACAGTGCACAGAACATAGTTTTTCAAAGGAGTGGTCACCTCTGTAAATTTAATTGAAACTACATATAAAACAATGTATTCTCGTGGATCAAGTAAACTGAAATGTTTACCTTGAAAAAGAATAGCTGCATAAATGCATGGGCAATGGAAACGTGAACATCACAAAAGTGATCCTCTCAAGGAAAAGAATTATTTCCACAAAACTTTTAAATCAATGGGCTTATGTTTACTGGCCGTGTTAGTGCTATAAACAGTGTGATCAGCTTCCTGGGAGGGAGGTGCAGTGTGGTCTGAAGTGGGAGAGAGCTCCGTGTGTGGAGTGGCAGCAGATAAATATAAATATCAGGAACCAAGTCCAACTTCTTTGATTCCAGTTTCCAGTGGAATGCTACCTTAAATTTGAGTTTGTTAATTGTAAGTGCTTCAAAGAAGTCATGTGCTTCTAAAAGGCTTATTAATAAGCTTAAATATGATTATGTTATTAAATATTTCATTAATTAGAAAAGTGAGCTCTGTAAGCCATTGTGTAAGACCAGAATGGAAAAGAGAATTGATGTATTAGTAATATGCTTCATCCTTTATTTATTAATGGATGGCTTTAGAGGTGAACAGGAAATTCTCCTGAATAAATTCACAAACGCATACCTCTCTTATCTTTTTAGAAAATGTTTTGTTCACCTGTTAACAAATTAGGTATTCTTTTTTGCTCTCTCTAAATAATGTCACTGTTGCTGAAAGGGCCAAACATATTACCGGTTTGCCTTAAGTTCCAGAGAAAGTTTTTCAAGCTCTTTCTATTTCTTTATATTAAAATAAGGCAGATGTTGAAGGTGATTCAATGAAATCTATTAATTTCAAATTTTCCAACAATGAAGTTTCAGCTATAAATTATTATTGTAAGCCATTATTATGTAATTTAATGTGAATTTCTTCTGTAGGACAAGGTAAATATAAGACAATAAGGCAAAGCCCTGCAGTCAAAACTCCTAGTTTGACAGTATAAGATGAGGCAGAGCAGGTACTGCAGGATTTGCAATGTTGCATCCAGAGTAAAGTCTAAGTTTGTGGCTCTGATCTTACAATTAGAGAAATATCTGCGTTAGAGGTTTAAATTTTATTGTTTTTTTTTTTTTTTTCCTACTACATCTATCTGGATTTCTGTTCTATTTGTCAATAAAAGCTTTACTGTAGTTTTCATTGTTAATGTATTTCAAACAAAAAGTTGCTTGGTCAGTGTTCTCTAAAAGTCTAACCTGTCAGGATGAGAATTAATTATGACAGCCTTGATTAACTTTGAGCTTTCCCTCTCCCCTTTTTTTTCCCTGGTTAATTTGGGAGAGGGGAAAAATAGAACTCAAGTTAGTATAATTTCCCAAATCACATCAAATCCTGTGTTTCTCTAGGACAGATTCATAGGGTAATAATGACATGCTGCTACTAGTGTGCATTTTTTAACCTAAAATATACCATTAATTAAATTTATTTCACTAAAAAATTTTCCATTTAATTGGTTGGAGGTTGCAAATTGTGGTTTCAGTTATTGACTCTTAATTTTAATGGTTGTAATTCTTATGGTAGCTGTATGTATCAGAATGCTATTTAAACAACCAGGCCTCCTGCTTTTAAGATTTAAAGTGACCATTCGAATAATCTTCACCACTGTTCTGTTGCAGTAATGTAGCAAATCTGTATTTCATGACATAGAGATATGAGATAGCAGTGGGTGCACGAGGGCATCTAATATGGGAAATGAAAGGGAGGCATTCAGAATGCAACGATACCTGCATGAATGTCAGACAGCACCAAACATTTTAGTAAAAAAAAAAATTAAAAAATTAAAAAAATTAAAAATTGCTGAAGATGTAAAATTTTACTTCATATGAAATCATAGGTGTGAAAATATGAAATTGTATAGGCAATCTTGTCTATCTAAATCCAGCCAAAATATTGTCAGTGATGCTTGAGCTCTGTCACAGGGACTCATTGCACTGCAGTTTGACTCCACGTTGAAGTGGGGTTTAGAGATGAAATTTGCCTGGGGTGGAGGTACAGCTATAGTCTCGAGATGGGCTGGGATGTGATGGAGGTACAGTCTGAGCTTCATGGTCTGGGGATAGGCCTGACTCTTTGAGTTGCCAAGCTCTGTGATGGGGAGGGTTCACATCTGTGGTAGCTACTGCATTTCTTTGGTCTTCTGGATGTTTTTGATCAGGCTTCCTTTTGTATAAGCTACTTGGCTTATTCTAGTGCACAGTACATTTGGTTTTCATCAGGCGGTATTTATCAGAGTATTTATGTATACTGCTTTCTATAACGATGGGCTTTACTTCATGACTATTCTTTCTGCTATACTTATGTAGAACTGAAACTTTAGGGGTAGAGACCGGCAGCTGTGTCCAAAGAAAAACTTTTTATGTTGAACAAATTCCATATAAGTAGATTATATGTTATTATACTGCTGACATATTCATTCCTTACCCATACGAGGTGGAAAGTAACACAAAACTATAAGGTACTGATGGTGGCCATAAACTAATAACAGTTAGAAAGCAGACTGATAGTAGTGGATTCGCTTGGCATCCGTGTGGGCTCCTTTTCCATATGTAACTAATATTAAGAAGTTTTCCTATATACCAAGGTCGTACTCTGGAATTTTCAGAGTTTGCTGGCTGTACACAGAAGTGCAACAATAGTGCTGTATGGGTCATACTGTTCTTCAGCTGTATGATATTTTAGTGGTCTATAAGCTATGAAAGCTGAAAAGGGAAGAAAAAAATCTTAGCTATACTGTGTTGATTAACAATCTCTGTCCTGTGTTTAGGTTATGAATGAGGAGTAGCAGAGAGGTTTGAAATAATCTGCTTGAACTTGCTCTTTTGTTTGGCTTCACACTCCAACTAGCTAGCTGGGTCCCCTTAGGAAGCACAGTAAGACCACTTTCAATGCCATTATTGAGATAGCAGAAATATAAGGGCTGCTCTAAAAGTAATGCCTCCTATTTTATTATATTGGGCCACAACGTCAGAGGTGGATGTTGGTGTTACGGCAGTAGAGGTTGAACCTTCCCAATAAGGTTTCATTTTGTTGCCAAGTAACAGATGGCAGCAGAGGAACAGTCTGACAAAATGGCGTCTGACATGGAGATGTGTACGAACCAAAGGTGTGCCACTGAATTCCTCTGTGTGGAAAAAATAGCACCCACTGAAATTCATTGATGCTGAATATTTATGGAGACCAAACAGTGGATGTGAGTACAGTGAAAGCTGGACTGTGTGGGCAACATTTTTCTAGCAGTGATGCTATCGTATCAGCTGTGAAACAGTGGGTCACCTCCACTGGTGCAGATTTTTACAAGTGGCATGCAGGCTCTCTTGTTTATCGCTGGTGAAAATGCATAGCTAGTGGTGGTGACTGTGTTGAAAAACACTGTTTTGCAGCTGAGAATTTGCTCTATCAAATAGTTTTACAGTGCTGTTTGTATCTGTTGTAGTTTCCATGGAAATAAATAGGAGGCATTACTTGCAGAGAGACCTATATGTCTTACCTTAACTTATCTGCATGAAGTGTCCACTTCGTATCGATCAGCTGATCCCAATCTTTGATCAGGAGTCAATATTTGGGCCCACAACACTGTTTACACGTGGATCAATCATTAAGTGACAATGTGTGCACAAATATCTGGCCCAGTTTTTTTCTTCTGTGCCCTTGTCTGATTCCTGATTGTTCCAACTATGTCTGGACAGCTGGAGAAGACCGGCTTGCTATTAGCAATGGCTGGAAGTCCTTGAGAACTTAGACAAATAATAGAAACTCTTTAAATGAAATCTTTTTTTTAATATTGAGGAGCTACAAAATCATAAAGCACAATAAGAAATTTCAATGGGAAAGACTGACAAGATTGCATTCTTCTTAAAAATGTGTAGGGTCATTGGTGTAATTTTTATAGAACACTTTAATCTTTTTTTAAGATTTCCTCTCTCCGTTGATTTCTGTTTGTTTGTCTGTTTTTTAATGGAGGAAGATCAACATCATATCCCGAAACTAAAATATTTCATTTTCTTTTCATAGAAATCCATTGGATTTTATTTCACTCCATTTAAATTATGTCACTCTTGACACCACACTATTCAAATGCTCTTCACTTGCTTGGTGAAAACAAACGTGCTTTGCTATTTGGAATTGGATAGACCTGGTATCGAAGAAAGGGATGGCCGTACCAATTTGTTCGGCTTTTGTTGGACACACCTCTGTGTACAGCTCATGAATACGCATTCTTGGGGACTAGATATATTTTTGAATGATATTCCTGAGTGGGTGTGAAAATGGATGTCCTGTTCATCCTGTGTAGTAGATAGTTTCAGACCTTTATTACAATACGAAGAAAAATTTTCTAGAAAAAAAAAAGAATTATCAGAAGTTGTTATTTATTATGCTAACTTCTTAAGAGGGCAGGAGAAATAAGAGGTATTTTATCTTTTGCAAATAGTTTGATTTGATACAGTGAGTTGAGGCCATTTGCCTAGGTGTCCTGTAATGTCAACTAAAATGTAGGAATAAGTAAAATATATTAATGTCAGTCTTGCTGTAGGAGAAATGGCAAACTATCTCTCTCTAGCTATACTTGGGGAAGGACCTTGGGAGTGTACAAAACTGGTCTAAACACTGGAAAATAAAAGGGCTGTTTGGCAATAAGTTGTTTTCATAGCTGAAACACTTCAATAAGGTGGAGGGAAATAGAACAAACTCATCAGCTATTTCCTTACAAGTCAAAATATGCACCAAGGTCGCAAAACGTTTTGAGACAATCAGAACCTACGGAATTTCTAGACCTGCACAGCACTTCTCCCAGCTGAGATGAGCTCCTTTCCATTCCTCCACTAAATAACTCATTCAGGAAGACTAATGCCTTTGTACTAGGAGAATCATGCCCTGCTTTTTAATTGTAGAATTATACTGAATATCTGGCAAAAGAACGTAGTCACTAAATGAAGCACTGTTAATTGATCAGGTCTCCTAAATCTTCTGTTGGTCAGTCTATCAGTAGGAAAAATAAGTTCTGTCTTTTGTCGTCATATGGTTGTATGGATCGTGTACTAAGTACCTGTGGTGTGTTTCCTTTTCTTGATGGTGGAAGTGGATGTACCTCCATGATGTGACCTACTGTATATAATAACATTAAGTCCACGAATTAGTGCAGTATTTATCAAACTTTCTGAATCCTTAACATCCTTTGTGATTCATCTTTCCTCCTGTTATCTTCTTGAATTCCTCACTCTTTCTAAGGTAGCAACTGTCTGTAGTCACTGCATGGAAACCCACTCTGTTTCCCAGGAAGAACTGCCTTGTGGCCAGCAAGCAGGGGTAGTTTACCTACTGCCTACCCAAAATACTTGCAGCAGCTTCACAGTCCCCCAGTGTCAAAAAACAGCTACTGAAACTTTATTTTTTTCCAACACTCTGGATGTCTTCAAGTTTGTCTGGAGCCCATAGTTTGTGAAATACTTCTTTAGCAGAACTGGAATTCCTACTTTTGTGTGTACTGATGAATTTCCTAGCAACACAGTTTTAGAAGGTGGCAGAAACTAGGTATGTTGAACCTTGATGTGGTAAAGGTCTGTTCATGGTAGTAGAGGATCTATGTAATTTCATGACAGTGCAAACTCCATATAATCATCTCAGTTACAGCTGCCTTTCTCTCATGTTCCTCTTCAAACAATTTTTTTTCTTGTTAAACAACATAGGTGATGGAAATATTGATGTTGGCATATTTGCTTTCAATTTAAGGGGAAAAAAAAAAAAAGAAAATATTTCTCCCCTATGCTGTGTGTGTTGTTTCAGTTCTCCTGATGGGTAGTTCAAGGTTGGCTGGTCTTTCCTTGAAAGCTGAAGAAGAGTGTACTGGCAATCTCTGGGGATGCGGTACATTGGTTCTTTAAATAGGCGCCAGAAGACACACACAGTACCTGTGTTACAGTATTACCCATATTTCTGTCAGTTCCTCAGTGCGAGCAGTAGGACGCTGTTGGCCCAAAGTCACAGGGAAGGGTCCACAAAGAGATGGGGTGCTCATCCCTATCCGTCGCAGCTGCTGCCTCACTGTGCTGCACCCACCACAGTGTTTCATGTGGGAATGCCTTGTTGTGTCCGGAACAGGACAGTGCTGGGGAGATGGGGGAAAAAGCAAAGATCTGGGGTGTTTGAGACTGAGCTAGAGTGAGGAAGAGGTGAAGAGTCAGCCATGCTAGGCTGTCATGTGACAGGCTATTCCTGTCACAGCTGCTGTTTGACCTGCTCGCATCTCTGTCCCTCGGCGTAAACTACCTATCATGGTGGCCACTCTCAGCTGCAGTTATTATTAAGGATGTTGCTGTCACATATCACCAGATGTCTTACAAAGCAAATAAGTGAGTATTTGTTGCTCCCCCTGTGCCTCCAGATGGGAAAGGAAAGGCATGCTGGAGACCCGTCAGGAGGGGCCTGTGGAGCTCCTGTCCCTGCACCTCATGAATGAGGGTGATGTGGAGTGTCTGGGAAGAAGCAACCACCCCTTTCCATAGCCTTTGGCCCTGCTGCTGCCCTCGCAGTGTTCAGAAGGGTCCATTGGTGGTGTTTACTGTGAGGCTTTTCTCCTTAGTTTCAGAAGATAGAAGATAAACAGCAATCACACAGCTGAAGTTATCTTGTTAGTTAGAGCAGCAAAAAGGTATATTTCAGATTTCTGAAATAAAAAAGGCAGGTAAAACACAGGAGAGAATTCTCCAGAAGGAAATTTTCCTTGTGCACCAAGAGCTGCATTTTAAAAGCAAGCCCAGGTTACAAAATCCTTCCTTCAGAGGAGCCATTTTGACACAGGCCATTTTATTGCCCTGTGGTTCTCTGTTGTTGGTGATGGTCTACCAGTATTAACTGACAGATAATTACTGATTTCACTGGTGTAAGTTAAGCTTCATTGTATCTTACAGAAACTGGTACAGATCAGGATCTTTACTCCAAAAAGCAGATGCAGTGAACATTAGTGGTAATGCTATCTTTTTATGCAGGTCCACTTTAGCACTGGGGAGATGTGACCCCCCTGTATGACAGCCACCTCACACCAAAGCACTGCGTCAGCAGCTCAGTTGTGAATTAGGAAAATAGGAACAAGCAAGTGTGAGATGTTGCTTTTAGGAAAGAGTCAATTTGACCCTGTAGGAGGAATGTGGCTGCACTTGGACATGGAAATAGCATGATGTGACTTGGTGAAATTCAGAGCTGTTGTGGTGCTTCCTGGCAAACTGAGTTTTGTGTGATCCAGGACATTGTAGTGGTTTGTAAGTGTGTGGCAAGGATCCGTTTTAAGGCACTGCTGACCTGACTGAGTAAATGAGTAAATGACCCCGCTGAGCATGGCTGTGTATTTCTACACTCAAAGTTAAATGTCTGTGCAAGTCTCATGTTGAATTAGCCTTGGAAATGTGAATGATGTCTACCAAAGAATGGAGAGGAAAAGTGGAGGAAGGCGAGGGAAATCCTTTGGGAGGGTGGCTACTCTGCTTCTTTACAGTGGCATCTGGTCCAGGAGAAGATGGGAGCACTTGGTACATAGCACTGTGGCAGCCTAGGTGCTAGGTGTGTGAAGTGGTGATGGTCAAATGTATCACACCAGAGTCAACTCAGGAAGGAAAGAATGCATGCGTCAGTGAAGTGGGATGGGTGCATGGTCACAATGTGATTCCCCATTTTCATTCATGTTTGATAAGGTGCAATAAAATGTAGGGTAAATGTATATAGGTGCAAATATTCTCGTGGGAATTGTATATGTAGGCTTTTAAGATTTACCGCTAGTCATGTAAACAGGACAATAATTGTCATAGAGAGCTAGTGCCAGTTACTGCATGTGTTTGCAGAGCACAGAATTTCTGGGAAAAAAATTGGAAAAGTGAACTTTGCAGAGCTCCTATAAGCTCCTAAAACTTTTCCATTAAGTCTCAATATCTCAGGAACCCTTATGTCTACAAAGATAGAATTGGCAGTGCCTAGGTAGCTAAGGGAAGGTTTCTTTGTATGTATATGCACATATCTGCACATATGCATGGATGCATTTTGGAGCCTGTCATAAAGAGGGAAAGGAATATAGAAGGGGAAAAATATAAATTGAAGCCTTTTTTTTCCTTTCCTTTTTTTTTTTTTTTCATTTCCCCTACTGTTGCAAATTGTAGTTTCTGAAAGCATTGTGCTTTGTCTTGACAAAATGAGGACTAAACAGGTGTATGCTTTAGAAACTTTACCTAAAGAGGGTCCTGGTGCAAGGCGGTCGCACTTTTGTATTGCTTGGAGTGTTTTGTGCCACTTGCACACAAGGAGGAGAATCAGTTATTCTCAGTTGGTAGCAAAGACACACAGCATTCCCCCTCGCCCATGAAAGCCAAAGTCCGTAGATGCCCTGAAATTTCACATGGCCCACATAAAGAAGGGTATTTATTGCTAATTCAAAAGCATACAGAAAGGTAAATGCAGCAACTGTTTTTTCCTTAGAGTTTGCATAGGAGAATAATTAAAGACAAGCATCATATTTTATAGGCAACACATTGGTTTGCATGTAGAATTCCTTTGTTGCAAATTACAGAACCAGAGGCCTGATCCTGCTATAAGGGCAGTTAACGGCACATATCCTATTTATTTCAGAAAGAAGGAGCAGACCACAGCTTAACATGTGACAGGTAAAAGCTGCTCCTTTAGAAGGAGGCTGCCTGTTGCTTTTAGGCCCCCAATTTCTGCTTCCTTACTGTCCTGGGAAAAAAGATGGACACAAATTGTACATCTTAGAAGGATAATGGGGATTGTTTATAAATATAAATACTGTCTTTAACATTGCTGAACCCAAAATATTAAAGATTGGGCCAGTGAATGAAAGTGAAACTGTCTGAGAGCAAAAGTGAAACCAACAGGCAACTTTCACTGCCCAGGCTGAGTGAAATGCAGAGAAGTAAATCCTAAACAGGTGATGCTGATCTGTAAATTTGAATTTTAAAAATTTATTTACTTTTATTAGTGTAAAATGTGCTGCTAGTGATCTAGATAAAGATTTCCCCTCCAGTATAAATGCTTTTCTTGATGGTTATCTCCTTAAAAAGACAGAAGTGATAAGAAATGACTTCTTTTTTCTTTATGATGTTAAGGGGCATCCCCTTCACCCCCTTTTCCCTCTTCATGCCTTGATCCCAAGCTTTGAGTCATTTACACGAGTATGCTGATAGGAGCATGCATCAGAGCTGCAAGAAACTCACCTTGCTTTGCAAAAATGGGTGCCTATAACCTGCACGTTTCTGGAGGAGGAGAAAAATATATAGCTGTAAAAATATATGAAAATGATGGTAGAATGTGTATAATCTGTAAAATACTAAAAAAGAGAGAGACAGCACAGCAAATGTGAGAAAGAGATACTCAATTCTTCCTGCTTGGTCTGATAGGATCAGCAGGAGAGAAATGTACAGAAAAGTGGGCAAAGAGCAAACGCAGCAACAGCAAAGGGTAAGAAAAAAAAAAAAGAAAGCAGAAAGCATGGGGTGTCATAGAGAAAAAGAGAAAATGGAGGAAATGTATGGTTTAGGTATGTTAACCTCATGTAAAGTGCTTCCTCAGTTCACTTTTGTCAATGTCTAGGAAACTAGGTGGAAAAACACATGTGCAACAGACTGCTAGGATCTAGACAGTATGAGGAGGGGAAAATATATGGAAGAAGAAGAGTAAAAGATGGAAGAAAAGATTTCAACATGGGCAGATCTTTTTTTTTTGCCTTAAGAGAAAAAAAAATGCGGTTTACTCATAAATACTACACTGCACCATTGAGGTTTTCTGACCATGGCTTTCATTGATAATGTTTGTTCAATGGCAAACTGAAACAAGGGACTTTGGGAGAATTTAGTATGTCGTGAATTTGTACTCATTATCTTACCTGTTGTTTTTTTTCTCTCACATTCATCTGAAAAGGTGCAGAGGCAAAAAGGGTGTAAAAGTGGTGTATAGGCAGTGATTTTAGCTAGTAGCCTTCTCGCAGCTGAAGGGAGGAGATAGAAGCCTCCAGCCTGCAGTCTGTGTAAATTCTGCATCATAACAAATAAGTACGCTGTAACACAAATCCCAGAAAAATGGGCAGAGCAAACACAGCGTTTCTCTGGGAAGGTATTCAACTTTTAAAATAGAGGAGGGAAAAGTTGCTCTGGGAAGGAATATCTCAGGATTCTGTCCCTTGTATAAATGCCTAAAAAAAAATTCAAAAAAATCAGATCTCCATATATGTAAAAATAAGTGATATTTTTTTCTTTTTCAATATAAGGTCAAGCGATTTGCAGACTAAGTGATGCAAATGAGATGCAGCATGCAGCAGTACACAGGCCTCTGAGAACTCAGAAGCTGGTTTGGAGGCTCTGGAAGTCCTGCAGAATACGCAGGGAGGTGATTTTTAACACGTCTACCTGACTTACAAAAACAGATTTGATGGCCTCAGTTAGAATGTAACAGGAGTTTTTAAAATGCTTTTCAGCCGAAGAGGTAGAAAAGCTTGTGAGGGCCAGATAGTTTAAATGATCAGAAATGGGCCTAAACCATTGGAATAATTGTAATGTATTTTTCTCTTATGTTGTAAGGAACGTGGCGCAGCCTCTGCTTCGGACAGGAGGACGTCCGTCCCAGGAGAAAGCATCAGTTCTCAGGTAACGTGCTGCTACCTGTGGGTTTCCACACGGAGAGAAAATAACTTTTCTATTAGGACTACATGTTGCCCGACCCTTTGGCCTTTTCGGTTCTGTAGTTTATCGGTGGCATTTCACAGAAGCCTAAAGATTTCTGCTTTATTTTGGGAGAAGTGAGGAGGCCAAGTGTTGTGAGGGAGGACAGCAAATATGAAGCCCCCCTGAAGCCTGGTCGGTTGTGTGAGAACAGGAGTGCAGATAGTGTTATATGGGATTTTCCCATTAAAACATGCAAATGATAGGATGTTACAGAAAGGCTGATGTACTTGTTAGCTGGGGTGTGTGTTTCAGTTCACCTCGTATTAAAATACAAAGTAAATTTGAAGTGGATGCTGTAGTTTGTGGTTGGTCAAAGACAGGGCTAAAAAAAATAGTTCTTTCTAATTGTTTGTGGCTTATTTTTTTGCGTTGACAAATATATTTGATGCGGTAGCGATTAAAAATATTCTGTTTCGATTAAACTGAGGGGCAGAGACTTGTTTTTAAAGCATGCTGGTTAATTAAACAAGAGTTAGTAAATGGCATAAAGCTATAGGCAGGATGCTTTCTGACGATATGCAGCTCCTTGAGGTGAAATTAGTCACTAAGCAAAATTTTCTGATGAGGAAAGAGACGATATTTCGAAGATACTGTATACTTTGTGTGAACTTCTTATACACCAGTAGAGAGAGGAGCTGTGTTAAAGTGTTGGACGTGCTATTGTGTTGCATACGGTACCTCGGTTGTTCTTTCTGGTTCGGATTCCTTATTCAACTCCGATAATTTAGACAAGAGAGAAATGTAAATTCCGTTTACTAAATCGGATGTTTGTAGCATTGAAAAAAGAGAGAGATTAAAAGTGGTTTGAAGTCTCTAAAATCTATAATGTTGTTCTGTAGCCTTTCGAAAGGAAAAAAAAATATATCAAAATAGCCATATTTTCACTACCAAAATAATATACAATATCTAAAAACAATATAAACTGCTGCTAGAAGGGCTTTGAAATAAATGATACGTTCAAACAGAAAGACAGGGCTTTGCAGTATTTTTCTTCCCAAATTCTCCCTCCTTCTTGGAAAGGAAAATTGGAAGATTTCTTTCAAATATCAAATGAATAAACAAATACAATTGGAATGAAACGTTACGCTTGATATTTGGTGAAATTTGTTCTCTTCTAAGTATTTAGTTTTTTAACTGCAAGTGCTCTGGAACAGTTCATATCTCAAAGTTTGTGGGGAGAAAATGTTTCGGCATTTTTGCTCATACCTGAGGAATCCATTTTAGAAGTCCATTTTCTCTGTTTGTAAAATACATTTTTATTAGATCTATGTATTTGGGTTAAGACTTACTTAAAATTACTTAATTAGGTTACACTGAAATTCTAAGTGATTTAAAAAGAAGGATTATGGTAATATGACAAAACATAACACTATTTTCATTGAAATCCTTAAATAAAACCCTTTTAACATGCCAATTTTAAAAATCTATAAATTTGAGGTGTTAAAATAGTACAAAATGTAAAAAGGCCGAACTCGTAGTGAAACATATAATCCTGTACCAGTGCAGGGATTTTGGAGGTATGTCTGGAATATGGGAGGAGGTCACTGACACCTTTGGTTTGTTTTGGAGTGTTTCTCTTGCTGTATCGTTCTCTTTAAGTCTTTGCTATATATATGTAAAATACTTAGAAAATCTCTGTGGTTGTTTGGTAAGGAGAAAATGCAGAGAAAGAGGTAACAGTGTAAGTGCGCTGAGCTAGATGGAATCGGTTGTGTTTTCCAAGGAAATTTTGAAAAACATACCCAAGTAAAAATTGCTACAACGAGGGATAAATTCTAAATAATTGTGTTTGTGCCATTTGGAATAGCGTGGCTGCGAACTGTCATTAAAAACCTCCTGTAAGTCTCGGAAACAGGACAGCAGAAAAAGCCTTTCCAACTGTGCTTTCTCCGAATAAAGTTGTTGACTCGTAGGCTGATTTTGGGGGCAAGATATTAAAAAATACACTTAAAAAAAAAGAGCTGTATATGTGGTTCTATTATCAGTGTCTGGTTTTTGATTTTTTTTTTTTTTTTTTTTTTTTT
>JACDJE010000455.1:421355-493056 GCA_016647715.1 Pavo muticus | reverse complement strand
GTGGGGTTACGCTCGTGCGGCCGGCTCGGGACGGGACGGACCCGACCGGCGGGCCGCCTCGGTGCTCGCAGGTCAGCGGCGGGGGACCGCCTTCCCTGTGCTGGGAGCGGGGCTGCCCGGCTCTTGACGAGCTCCGCGGCAGGGCTGGGCCGGGGGCTGCGGGCGGCGGGCGGCGGGGTCTGCGGGACGCCGGGGGGACAGATCCGCGAAGCTGGCAGGACTCGGCAGTAGGAATGTTTGGTCTGAGGACGAGCTGAAGAGAGAAGCAGCTTGTAAACAAGTGGAGTTAGAGTGAGGAAATTCTGCAACGCGAAGCTGGGAGACAGCATCAACAGAAGGGAAGCTTGGAACATCCATGTGCCAACAAGATGAAGTAAAGCTAAGATTAATGGGATTTGGTGATGCAAATAGAAGGCAGTGGTGATCTCTTCAAGTAGAGCTCCCCGGCTTGGCAGTGAATTAGGGGTTGGAGCGGTAGGCAGCAGGATGGCGGCATGCTGCTGGTGTGGGGGGGCTCAGAAAGTACGTGTGTAAAAAGGCCGTCCTCTGGAATGTGCTACGGGAGGGCCTCCATTGGCTGTGCAAAATGTTGATGTCAGAGTGCGTGGCTGCCTGAGACCTTATCTGCAGCCTAACTGATCGCCCACATTCAGATGAATGGTTCTGAACAGACGCAAGGATAGGGCTGTGGATGTTAAGAGGAATGAAGAGTCTGCTTGCTGGGAGACAGAAGAATTGGAAGTTGTGTGTTTTCATGTATGGGAGGAAAGGAACTTGCAAGCTCAAGATTAGCATAAGCAAGCTGAAAAAAAGTGAACACAGTTCACTGGAAATGGCAAGAAAAGTTCTCACTGTTGTTTTGTAAATGCTCTGGAGAGGTTTCATATGGGCAAGAAAACTAAATTTCTTTTAAAATAAAGTTCGAAAAATTCAGAAAAGAAGATAAATGTGTGGTTCTGCAGAGTAGTGGGGAGTTTGGCTCAGGAATCCTGAATGTCCCATCTATTAGTTCAGGGCTCTTGTGACCCAGCAAAATGGACTATGAGATGGATGAGTACTTCTGCAGTGGGCCCATTTTGATACGGCTGTTGTCATCATGCTTTCCTTTTCCATTATTCAAGTTTTTTTTCTTTGGGACCCTTACCAGAAGCAGAGTAATTCAATTATATTCACTGCCAGATGCATCTCATGTACGTTCAGCATTATGCTAACAGAAAGGAAGCTGTGTTCTTTACTTTGCTCACTTCAACGTGTGAAGTTTCTGTACTTTTCCACCCATATATATCGAATAACTGTTGAGGTGTACTCACGCAGCTCTGCAGGACTTTCTGTCCCTGGAGGTGCTATTCGTAGAAGTCCTCATGGAACAATTTTTTAGGAAAATATTTAAATGAAAAACTTGAAGTCATCTAGGGCAAGGCAATATTGCGTTCATGAATGTATGTACAATCAGCTCCCTTGGGGTGTTACCTGAGACCTTATATCTTTCTTCTGCTTTTATTTCTAGACTCTGTAGTTTTTACACACCACACTTAGTGCAGCACCAAAAAATTAACAGAAGAACCTTGAAATTGCAGAATGTTGCTCTTCAGACCAAGGCTGCCATGGTCCAGGCAGACATTTTAGATTCTTATCTGGCACCATTGCTATCTGGGAAATCTCCACAACACAGGAAATTAAACGATCATTGCTCAGCCATCCTTTTTTATTTTATCTTTTAGTCCACAACTGTTCCAGGTTATTCAGAGTGAGAGAAAAAAAAATGTTTTATGGAGGTACCATCCCATTCAGTGGTCAGTAGAAAACTAAGTGATCGAGTCACTCTCTTCATCAACGCATGTGTTAAGTGCTTCCAGTGGCTCTTTTTCTAGTTGCTGAAAGTGAGTAGTGAATGGATTATAGGGATTAAACTTCTTTCATTCCCCTAGAGGTGAGCAAGTCATGTGAAAATGAAAGGCTTATTTGGTAGGAGACAGTATGAAAGACTGGGAATACAAATATATATATATATTATCTCTAAATGGCTTCTTGCACACTTTGTCTATAATAGATGGTAGTATGTGAGCTGCAGACAGAAACTTGAGGCTCACAGGGCAGAAATGTGACTGTGAACTGAATCTATGAGTATGGAATGAAACATGCTTGGTCATTATTGAAACTGAATTCCTGAAACGTTCTTCTTTTATCGTAAGTTTGATTTTTCTGAAGAAAAAGATACCTATTCTTAGCATATGCTTTCCCTTTTTCTTCTCTTGTCCTTTTTGAATTAGAAGAAAGTTGTTGTCTTTCCCACTGTAGCGCTGGGAACACAGTATAAGGGTTGCAGCAGAGGAAGATTTTCTGACTTGATATGCTCAAGTCATCCTACAAGGCATTCCACTGCAAAAGGAGGCACTTTCACTGGTGTCACCAGTTACTGTCATCCTCCTGTGCTGATGTTTCCAGAAGGATAGCGTTTCATACCCCCTGAATAGGTGGTCTTCTGCATGGGAGCATTATTATGGTGTCTTTTGTCTTTTAGGTAGTTTACTTCCTCATATTCCAAGAATGAAAAACAGTCAAAGGAGAGGAAATGATAGGCTAGCTCCCTTGGAAGAGCCTCTCCTAGGAAAAAATAGCTCAGAACCCCTAAAATGATCATACAGTTGGTACAAAAGCTGCTGAATGTTGTTGTTATAGCAGCATCTACAGGAATAGAAATAGCAAGAAGAGAAAAGGAAGGCTGGCATTCCCTCGCTCTCTCTCCAACTTGTGAAAATTTTAGGAAGGAAATTTACATATTTTGGAGCTGCATTTTCTGCAGTGCCTTCTTATGCAGAAGCTTACCTAGAAATTTAATCAAGCTATCTTATTAGATAAAGAATACTATTTGTACTTGTTTCAGAGAAGTGGTGGTCATTTCTGTCTCAAGTGTTTCTGTGGAAGGAGTTCAAATGATTGCCACCATTCTTAACTGTGGTATTCAGGGAGATGACAGCTTGATTTAGACTATGAAGGTGTAATGAGTTTTGCTCTCCCACCATCATGCACAAAGAAACACTCAGAGAGGACAGACTTAACCGGTTTAAGCCAGGCAGTGATCTGCTACCATAAATTCCCCAACATGATATTGCCCTTTGATGCTTCAGTTACAGTCCATGAATGGAAGACTGGAGCACGTGGATGCCTTTTCAGCATCTGAAGCTGAGGCTGCCGAGTTGCCTGCTTGGGACATTGGCGAGAGGACCTCCTCCTGTTCCTGCCCCTGCATTTATCTGCCTCCTAAGGATATGCAACAGATTTTCTCTTAACTTCTGTCCCTACTAGTGCCATAGTTAACTCTGTGCCAACTGGTTAACTCTGACCGCTGGCAGTGGTCAATACAGAAAACCTCCTGGAAGTACCAGGTTCTGGTGGGGCGCCTGAACCATCCAGCATGTGAATGTTTGAGGAGGCACTGAAGGATACAATGACAAAGCTACTCCACTGGAATATGGAAGAAGTGAAGTAGTTATGTGGAAGAGATGAAGTGCTGTGTGATTCCTGTCCCACAGATAGGATCCAGCTGGTGCTAGACAAAGTCTGTCCGTGACAGCAGTTGGATTGGATGGAGGTGGGTGGAGGGCTTGGGCACAGTTTCACACTCAGTACACTCCACAAAAGGATTCAGTGAAAGAGGGATGAGTGTGTAATGCAGGGTGGTGGGTGAAAAGAGGTCACAGATGAGGAGAAAAAGGTTTCTTATCAAACAAAGTCCATCAGCTGGGTCTGAAAGTGACATCATCATGCGAGGTGACACTGCATGCTGGCAGTGGCACGAGGGACACACATTTCTGAACTTCGTTCATTTTATATGGACAAATATCTGCATCCCTTATCTACAGTTACGAAACTAGGTAGCAGAGACATCAAGGATTAAACAATGAGAACACAGTATTTTGTTTCTACAGATGATATTTTCAGCTCAAAATCAATACATTTCAATGGGCTGTAGGGTTGAGAAAGGTTAATCTCCTATTGCTTCAGCCTGTACTGTGTCTCTTTACTGAAGACGTTCTGTGCTTGGATTTCTGCAGCATGCACAACTTGTTTTGAAGAAATACTTGCTTGATTTTCAGCACTGCTGGTGATTGAAAAAACAAACCCCCAAACCTTCATATGTATGTTTTACTCAAAGTTTTTCCTGTTTTGCATGAGGAGTGGATCTGGAGCCTCGTTGTAATAATATCATTGTAATAATTTATGAGAACTCTGAACAGGGAATGGCAAAAAAAAAAAAAAAAAAAAAGGAATTATGAGGTTTTATAAGAGACAGCAGAGCTCACTTGCTAATTCAGGCTGGGAAGAGGTCAAAAATCCCTATGTAAAGTACTAGAAGGTTACAGTGCTGTTAATGTTGTTTCCTATTCTATTTAAGAGAAATGGAGCAGACCTATTCATAAAGATCAGTGTACACCTGTGTGATGTGAAAATTATAAGCTGTAGACTTGACTAGTTAATATGCAAACAACTGTCTTGCTTTCATTTCTGTTCAGCTTCCATTGCTACGTTTATCTGGCATGATTAGTTGTTGAGAAGTATGGGACTTTAATCCCTAAAGCGTGAGGGTGTGCAGATGATGCCTCCATTTCCTTTAAGAAACAAGAAGAGATGTGCAATTGTAGCACAGTGTGGCAACCTAAGAAGCCTCGATGATTTAGTTTGAAAGATTTGTGTTTCAGGCTTATGTTTACAGATTCCTGTCCTTCTAATAGAAACTATAGTCAAAGGAGTGCAAATGCAGGGTTAGAGGTACGTTCAAATCAGAAATTGTGCCTGTTTGCTGGTACAGGTGATTTCAGGAAGGGGAGGGAATACTGAGTTTCTGAGTTCCTTTTGCATGAGCCCTGTAAAAGGGATGGAGGAGGTGCCTAAGAAAAGTTTCGGGGTTGGGAATCCCAAGCAAGATAGCTTGCATCAACCTGGAGCTGGGATCCATGTATTAAGTGTCCTGAGAGATTTATTGACCTGTCCATCTGGTTCGTGTACAGAGTTTTTCACTTTACCAGGCTGGTCAGATCCTACTCTTATATGCTCTTCTACATTATACACTGAGGCAGGGTGTCTAATTTGGAGCTTGGGATTTGGGCAAAGAAACAGTGCAGTGCAACAGCCGGGCCCCATACTGAATCTGGCCTCACTGCAATGTGTGTGAGTAATGGTAACAGAGTCATAAGAACAGAATGACTGGGGGAGAGAGCTGCACTTGACATAATAGGGTGAAAAACATATTTGTAAAGGGATTCAATTAGTGCTGGGTACAAGAATGCCACTTAGTGAAACAAGCGACTGTACCTCTTTTTCAGTGGCAGAGAAAAGTGACACATCCTGGATAACCAGCAGTGCCCGTTCCTATTCTCGGTGTCCCTGCAGAGCTGATGGCACCGCAGGCTGGGTTAGTCAGAGCCGAGCGAGGGACGAGTGCCAGCCCCAGTGCGCTGTGCTGCCTGGCCACCCGGCTGCATGCCCAGCCTGCCAGTGCGGGGGATTCCCAGCTGTGGGGCCTGCAGGGAGGGGCCCTCAGTACTAGGGGAGCAGGGCAGGAGGCAGGGCAGTGAGCGCGTGTGAGGGGCTGCAGTGTGATCTCTCTGAGATGTGGGGCTGCCTAGGGGGTACTTGCATGGCATCAAGGTCACAGGAGATCTTGAAAATAACAATTGAATGTCTCTAGTGATTGGCTGTGCCATCTTCTCTTCATTCTGGTTTATTTCTCCTTTTTGCCTTCTTTAGATTTCTCCCTGTCTATAGCTCTGCCTCCTCATTTTTCATTTTTGTTTGCTGTTTTACTCATACATGTACTTACCCCTTTAGCTTTCCTAACTTCTTTCTCTGTTATCTCTCCTGTGATCTGCCACACAGTTGGGCCACCTTCCATGTGATGGAGCAACGTAGCTAACCTGTAGGTTGCCTTACGCTTGCAACACTGCAGCCCCGAGGAAGATTGCATCTGCAGAGATCTGCCTTCATGCCTGGACTGATAAGTGACGCTGGGGAAGCGTCTTGGCAAGGTATTCTCATACACGTGTGTGCATGTCGCTGTGTGAGCGCGTTCAAAATGTCTGTCAGCTCCATCGGCTCAGCTGACTGGAGACTCCTTCAGGCTCGGCAGTAGCTGAGGGAAGCGAGAGCAGGGCTGCAGAGCTTGGGAAAGAGCTGAGTGCACCCTCAGAAGGGAGATGCCTGTTCCTGGGAATGTATGATGACCTTAAGCCAGAGATCCAAACCCCCTCGCCTGACCTTTCTTTAATTCTTTCCTTTCCAGTGAGTCCCGCTCCCTGCCTGTGACTCATCCTTGTCTAAATGCAGCCTGCAAGCTCTCGGAGGACTGCCTTTCTCTCTGAGCAGAGCAACATAAAAAATAGCAACGCTGTTGAATAACCAGTATTATTATTTAACACAATTTTTTTTTGAGGACCGCCTTGCTGTATTTGTGCTTCTCTGTCAAGAGATTTATTGGTTCCCCGAGAGAACAGTGGAGCAGGTTCTGTAGTGACCCACAACAAGAAGGTTGTTCAGGCACGGGCTCAGAGGCAGCACAGCAGCAGTGCCGTGGGCAATAGACATTAAAATAGAAGTAGGCTCTGACAAAGGTCAGAAAATCTTAGCACTCATATACTTCCTTCTCCATTTCTGACCCACTTGTACCTGGCAGCATCCCTCTGGAAAATGCAGTGGCCATTATGTGGACATGCAGCTGTTCAGCAGGCTGCCCAGCTTCCTTCTTCCAGCCCGTGCCTACACTGTGCTGCCCAATGGGCTGCTATTCTCCACAGTGACCCTGACTGTCCAATTACCTTCCAACCCACACCAGAGCTCTGGTTCTGTCTGTAACTGGGAGCAGATCTCTTACTGAGCCACAGTGGTTTCTCTTTCCAGATGCTGCTGCAGTATCCTGTCTCCTCATCGCATCACCCACTGGAAGACAGAAGTGATGATCAGCAGCGTGGTGTTGTCCTGCAGGCAGCTGAAGAACCACTTTGACAGCTAGCAGGAGAAAAACTATGCAGTGTAATCACAGCCTCTCTGTGCTCTTTCTAACAACGTACAGTAGCACCCTATTCCCAGTGAGGGGATGCTGTAACCTCCATCTGATGATCCATATTCTTCTCCATTACTGTAACCAAGCTGTTTTTTTCCCACAGCCACGTGTTCCTGCAGAAATACCAAGGATTCCCCATGCGGATATCAAGTAAGGTTTACAAATTCAGGAAGGGCTTGGATGGAGGAAAAGGAGAATGAAGTAATTCCAAAATATTTGCACTATGGCTGATAAAATTAGCAGGAGAGCTAACTTAGTGTGTGGGGGTCTGCTGTGGGATAGAAGGAAACGCAGGGACAAACTGTCTCCTGTTAGACGGTGCTGTATAATAAGTGCTGTATGATTAAGGTGACTTTCCAAACTTAGCCATAAAGCTGCAGGTCAGCCAGCAGGACAGTGGCTCGTCCCAGTTCCCACTGCAGGCTGTATGGAAGCTGCGTGTTGGATCCGATGGGGCTTGAATCCCACCACAAAAACAGTGGCTGTTCACAAGGTCACAAACACAGCCCTTTGCTTTTTATTGATTTTCTGGTTTTGAGTGTAAGAATTATTGTGTATCTATTTATGTAAGACGGAAAATGTAAAAAAAAAAGAAAACCCACAACATTTATTTTTCTTTAATAAATCTATGAAACGAATCAACCTATGTTTCCGTTCAGTTTCTTTGGGTTTGATTCCCTTTGCGCTCAGCGACCCATCGCTGTCCCCCACCCCGGGCCGCGTGGGCCGCACCGCGCATGGGAGCGCTCGAACCGCGCCACGGCCGCGTTCTGGGCAGCGCAGCGCCGGTACCGCATCGTGCCCGGCTCCGAAAAACGATCCCTGCCCTAAGGGCGCTCGTTGGGGTCTCGCGAAAGACGCGGTGCGGGGCCGATTAGGGGGAGAAACGCCGCGCGCAGGCAGAGCGGGGGCGGCCCTACCAGGTGCGGAGGCAGCCCGCGGGCCGATGGAGGGGGCAGGGAGAGCCTGGGGACGTGCTCGGGCCCGAGGCGGGGCTACGGCATTTTATGAATGGGCTCATATGACGTCAGGAGGGGCGGGAGGAGAGGTTCCTCTTCTCGCCAATCCCGCGGGGCCTTCGGACCGGAGGGCCAACCGGCGCGCGCCCCTAGCGTGACGGCCATCTCCCGCGGCCAATAGCGATAAGGGAGCGATGCCGACCACGTGGGGCGCAGGCCGCAAGTAGTACGGGGGCGTGTGGCCGCGCGCTCCCTCCCCCCTCCCTTCCAGCCGCGCGAGCCGAGGGAGGGCGGGGCCGGCCGCGTTGCTAGGTTACCGTGTGATTGAGCGGCCCTTCAGCCAACGGCAACGCGGCGGGGGCGGGAGCGGCGGCGACTGCGGGCCGGCGGTGGCCGGGAGGGTTCAGTCCCGTCGCGGCCGCCTCCGCAGGCAGCATGTTAGCTCCCGCCGCGCTGCCGGCCGCTGGCCTGCTCTACTGGGTGGGCGCGTTGGGCGTCCTGTATACGGCGGTGCTGGGCGTCTTTCGCCTGCTGAGCGGGCTGCGCGTCTGGCTGCTGGGCGGCGGCCGCACCGTGGGGCCCCAGCTGGGCGCATGGGCAGGTGGGTGCTCTCCGCGGGGTGGGGGGGTCCGCGTTCTGTCCGTCCGCGCGTGGCGGAGGCGGCGTCGGGGCGTCGGGGACGGGCCTCGGCGGGGCTGCGGGCACGCTCGGGACTGCCCCGGTGTCCTCTCGCTCTCCGCCCCCTCGACCCCGAAGCGCTGCTGAGCGGGGGCAGCGGAGGGCTGCGGGTCTCTCGGAGCCCGACCGACGGTTTCCTGCCGCGCGGTCCTGGAACTCTGTCCTGGTGCTCTGGCGGCAGTCAGGCAGCGCAGCTCCGGGCCGGGGGTGCTACGAGGAGCCGGCGCGGCCGCAGCGCGCGGGGCAGATCCTGAGCTGGAAGGGGCTCTGCTCACAACTCGCATGTCTCTTTACACCCCTTCTGAAGGACTACGAGGAGTTGCAAACAAGTTCTGTGCTTCAGCACAGCAGCTCGGATCGAGGCCGCTCGCAAACCCTCGGGCAGCGGGAAGGCTGGTTTTAGGTTTGTGCAGGCGGTGTGAGAAACTGCGAGCTGTGCGTCTCAGACGGAGTCCTTAGGAAGGCCCTGAAATAAACTTTTTTCCTGCCCGGTAGGGGAGCAGGCGGGCTGCAGGTGCTGATGTGTTGTGGGCCCGCAGCAGTGTGGTGGTGCGGGGCACAAAGGGCCGAGAGAATCCATACGTGGGTGGACATCGGGCAGTGAGCATCTGTTCCTGGGAGGTGTGAGCTGAGAGTGCAGCAGCGATGCTCTGGGCAAGCTATGGTGTGACTGCAGCTAGCCAAGGCCCACGCCTTCCTTCCAGATAGGGAAGTGGAGTGTTGGTTAGAAGTGTGGCTGGGAAGGGCCTCCAGCTCCTCTCTCCACCGTGGGCTGCTGCGCGAGGCTCTGCACTGTGCCAGCCCCATGCCTTCGTGAGGCACATCGCATGAAGCTACGTGCTGCAGCCCCAAATGCCGTTCCCCAGCTCTGTCTTCAAACAGAGAAGAGCCCTATGAGAGCGTTCTCTGTTAGTGATGCACCCGGCCGATGGCTGCTGACAGAAACTCTTTCTTTTCCTTTGTCACAATCATGATCTCTGAGCGTGGAAGAAGAGGCATGCTGGCACGGCTCAGTCCCCACTGCTGTCACTCCCCCTCAGAAGCTCTGTGGGGACTGCTCACTCCTTCCTGCCTTCCGACCCTTCTGTGCATTTGGGACTGATTTATGAGTTCTTTCTTTGTTTTCTGAGCGGACTTGTGGTTGCATACATACAATTGGCTGTGTGCTGTGTCTAGTTGCTGGTGCTTAGAAGGAGGGGATGTGAGGAGGAGGAGGAGCTACGTGAGCCAGTATTGTACTCAAGGAAAATGAAGTTTGTGCTCCTTTCAATAGCAACCATAGTTACAAAAGGGTCATTTCTTCACTATGACACATATGTTTGAAGGTCTGTGTGAGGCTTTTCTTTTTTCCTCTCCCCCTGTAGCTCATACTGGCTTGGTTTTGGCTTCTCCGTAGCGACCTGGGTTGGGTGGATGTTGTGTCTGTATGGGATCTCTGGGTGCACCTTGTGAGGATATGCTGAACTCTGGGTCAGCTGCTCCACAGCTTTAATTTGCCTCATAAATTGATGGCAGAAGCTAAGAATAACATCTTCCTTCTTTGGAAAACAGTTTAGCTAAATAAACCTTGGTAGGAGTGTGATGCCAGGGAGTCACTCTGGTGGATGCAGTGCGATGAGGCCGTTGCCCTGCCCTGCTCCATCTAGGCGGGTCTGGAGGCAGAGGTTGTGAGGGAAATGGTGCTGAGCTGGATTCATGTAAATCATCAGCTTTATGTGTTCAAAATACTCCAGCACTCCAAGTTAGGGTGATCACTGATGCTCTAAGATGTACAAAATCTTGGTTGTGTCAATTACTTCATCTTTTTCCTCTCTCAAAATGGCAAAGATGTTAATGAGGACATTTAACTGGAAGCCAGGTTTGTTTCAGTGAGGCTCTGAGCACCCTGATCTAGCTGTAGGTGTCCCTGTTCACTGCAGGACAGTTGGGCTAGATGGCCTTTAGGGGTCTCTTCCCACTCAAATGATTCTGTGATTCTAAAACCCCATTGTTGTTTTTTCAGGCCTCACGATTCCTTAGGACAATGTGCTTTTCTTCCCCACTGCCTTTGGTACAAACGAGTACAAAATAACGAGCAGACATTTAGTGATTACAAAATGTCTGATAGTGATGACGCTTTCTCATGTGGTGAATACAGCTGTACAGTTGTACTGGGGCCAACAAATGTTTGCAAAGATGAGCTTGCCTTAATTAAGCTTCTTGGAGATTATTCACTAATGTGCAAAAATAACCAAATGTGGGCAACTTGCTCTAGATTTCTTAAAAAAGTATCTGTAAAAGGTCATTAATCAGAGCGGTGCACTCAGCTGCCTCCAACTTTCTGTAGTTTGCTTCCAGCCAAAACCCCCCCACTCAGCACTGACCCATTCTTTTCCTGTATAAATGCTGAGCAGTAACTTCCTCCATCAGCAGCAAGGATGGGTGAGCACTCTGCTTGCTCTTGCTGGCTTTTTCTTCTTAACGTAGACCGGGCTTTGATATGCGTAGTCTGACATCTGAAAATAGCGACTTCTGGGGGATCACTAAGGAAGATGTGGAAGACAGCTGAACTGGGTGCCCAAGCAGTGAAGTAGATTCGTAGAATCATAGAATCACAAGGTTGGAAACGACCTGCAAGATCATCTAGTCCAACCGTCCTCCCATTACCATTGCTACCACAAGCACTAAACCGTATCTCAGCTCCTCATCCAGACACCTCTGGAACACTGCCAGGGACGGCAACTCCACCACCTCCCTGGGCAGGCCATTCAAGTGCCTGACCACTCTCTGAGAGAAGTTTTTCCTTACGTCTAATCTAAACCTCCACTGGTACAACTTGTGGCCATTTCCTCTGTCCTGTTTGTTGCCTGGGAGAAGAGGCCAAACCCCTCCTCATCATGACCTCCCTTCAGGAAGTTGTAGAGTGCAATGAGGTCTTCCCATTACCGATGTGTTAACAGTCAGGTTCAAGAGCCAAGATGTGCCAGGTGATTCCAGAGCTCTGGCTGACAAGGAAGCAGGACTAATAGCCAGCTCTAAAAAGATCTCAACTATCATCTTATTATCATCTCTAATACGATGAGATGCTTATGGAAAGACAAAGTGACAAGCTCGATGTTGTGCTTGTCAAGAGTTTGAGTTTGATTCCATATACAGGAATTTGCTTCCTGTAGTCCCTGGAAACTGTGCACGATAAAACAGACCCCAATCCTTATGAAGTTATTGGGACAGCCATAATGAAATCTCTCAGTCAGTCGATTATTTTAGTGGTAATTGAAGAGGTCTATGTAGAGGACTATGAAGAGGTCTATGTAGAGGAGTGCTCACCAGGTGCCAACTTGTTGGTACCTTTATATGAAACAAAGTTCTGTTACTGGAAGGGTGTTTTTCTTTGTTTTGTGAAGGCAAATTTAAATCACTATTGCACAAATGAGCGCAATCATCCTTTGCAGGCATTTGGCACTGCGCAACACTAGTTGACGGACCACATCGTAAATCACTGTTGCAGATGAAAGCAGCCAGTCCGGTACTGTGTGTGGGAAGGGTGTAGGTAGTGGGGAAATGAGGAGGGATTCAGCCCTCTGTTACTGCTGCTCTCTGCAGAGTGGGAGAGGAGGGGCTCTGACAACTCCTGGTTTTCCTGCACCCTAGTGCCCGGCTGCTGTGGGCAGAGCTTTGTGGCAGTTTTCAGTTCTGTCATTCTATAGCAGAATCCCTTGTTCGGGGATTTATCATCTTCAGCACTTTGGATCTGTGGCAATATTATTATTATTATTTAATGCGTATGATTCTGGACCCTGTGCAAACACTTCTATCCTAGTTGAGATAAAGCATGGCACTTGTCAAGCCAAAAGATAATGCTGAGAACACGTGAAAATGCACCACCTTGCTTTTAACTCCTGGTTGTGACAGCTCAAGTCAAATTTTCAGACTGGAGCATGTAGTATTTTCTTGCATGACTATTTGCAAGGCGTTTGTGTGGGGTTACTGCGCTAAATGTGCCAGTGGCTGTCCGTGGGGCTGGACAAGCGCCGTGCTCCTGGTGAGATTGGGCAGAGCTGGGTTCTCTGACCCTGTGGCTCCATCCTTTCCTGCCTGTGGGACCTTGCCAGCTCCCGGCCTCTCAGAGGGGCTCTGGAGTCTTTTACATGGGCTGCTGCTGCTGCTTTCGTACACCAGCATCTGTTCTGCTTCCCGGGCGGTGTAAAGGAGTGAAGCGTACTCTGTCATGTTTCCTACAGTTTTGGTGCCTCTCTGCTTTCTGGTTGCGCATTTTAGGTGTTTTACTCCGCACTTGCTGTTACCGACCGTTTAAAATGTCTGCTTAGTAGCATTGCTCAATGCTTGTGAAACGCTCCTGCTTGCACGCGGCTGTGGGAGGAGGAGAGGCAGAGCGAGTGCTGAGCACCAGGAGCGCACCATCCCATCCCCGAGCTGCTGCCTCCCTGTGGACGAGCTCCTGCAGATCGCTGCCGCTCTCATGTTGGCACCTGCTCAGCCTTTGTGCTGGTGTGCAGCCGCCTCCGCCCGCAGCATCAGCCAGCTCGTCGTCCCCGGCTCCAGAGCTTAACCTGGTGCGATCGCTTCCCTTCTGCTGGTTTTTGAGATACCGTTTTTGTTTTTCAAGTGAAATTCTGGGTGTAATTTTTTCAGTAATGCGGATCTAGTGTCACTGAGGAAATTTAATCAGAATATGAGTGGGCTTTGCCTTATTTAGCAGCAGTGAAGGACAGTTAAATGCTCCTACTACAGCTTATGCTGGAAAAGAGCTGTATGCACGCTTCCTTGCAGAGCTTCCAACTTACTGCTCAGCTCCCTCAGCAACAATCGGTGACACCTGAAGTCTGGGGTTTGGAAGCATCTGGTGTAGCAGTGCGTAGAACTGGAGTTGAGGCGTCCAGCAGAGCAGAGGCTGAGGAAATGGTGCTGTCCTTTTGCTGCTTGTGCTTTTTTCGCTTTTGTAGAGTCATAGAATGTTGGAAGGGACCTTTAAGATCACCTAATTTTAATGCCCATGCAACTCCCACCCAGCTTATCTTTCCCAGAACCCTCTCATTACTCCCAGTTGCTTGTCCCAGAGAGGCTTGGAAATGCCTCTGCGGCTCAGGTTGAAGCACAGTCTGTGTGCAGTGGTTGCCTTCTAGTTGATAATATGCACCTTGGGTTTGATTGCTTTATTTGTTGTTGGTGGTGGTGGTTGTGGTTTTTGTTTTGTTTTGTTTTTTTCCTACCTCCTTTCTATTTGTCTCTTCTTGTGTAACTGTGAGTTAAGATGTTGTGAGAGCATATATTCCATCGGTCATGGCAGTGCCCATGAAGAGCTGCGCCTCTGCTTCTAGGAGGGCTCGTACCTAATGGACAAGGACAGGGCTGGAGAGCTGAGCTCTTGGGATGTTACCCTCAAAGACTTCCCAAAGGATTTTCTTGTGTGTTAGAAGACTGTCACTAAAGCAGGAGGGCAGAAGAGCTAGAGTGAGGGTGGAGGAATGAAGAGCGGGGTATTCTCAATGGGGCGAAGGCTTATTTTGTTGAGGGCAGAAGCTGGTGCAGTCTCTCCCATCTGCCCCAGCATCCTTCAGCCTGCATAGCAGGGCTGAGCTCATTGCAGCTCTGGAGTCAGGTCTCTACCAGGAGCAAGAGGAAGAGGATAGGACAGCAGAGGGACACTGAGCTTTTGGAAGAAGTGTCTGTCCCGACACTAGCTGAACAAGACTGCAGTTAATTGCATTTATTGGTGTTCACTCCTGCCTCAAGATATCCCTCTGTATCCAACCCAGTCTCTGGCACTTAAAAAAAAATCTGCACTCTGCTGAAGTTATAGTTGTGTTAAAAGCAATGTTAGCTGTTCTGATACCAAGTCTTTACATTAGCCTTTTGTTTCAGTATTGCTCATTCTGTCATTGCATCTCCATCAAACCTTTTAGTAGTCCACGCCTTTGTATTGGTTCCCAGATTCTCCTCAAAGATCCTCCATTCAATGGGTTGTTTTTTCATCTTTGCTGATTTTTGCCAGCTCTAGCCTTTTTTTTGGCTGTTTGCTCCAACCTTGAGGGTCTTGTTCATATTCCTTTGCACCAGGAACAGCTTACTGCCTGTCCTGTGTGATGGCAGCTCATAAGTGAGGTATCATCAGTCATAAGAAACCAGTGCATGGTTTAACAACATTCCTTTCTCATCTGTTTGGCACAGGGAGAGGAGACAGTAGACAGAGATCTTTTCTCCTCCTTGTGCTAGCGCTGATGTTTGCCCTGTCTTGCCCTGGCTGAGGAGTCTGCCTTGCAGAAAATTGCTTGGTTTTGGCTGTTTGTGCCCCTCAGGCTGCTTTGCTGAGGGTCAAACAAGCTCCAGTGCTGTGGCAAACTCAGCAGCATCATGAAACTGTGTTGAGGAAGTCACTTTGACTTCCTTGGTTCACCAAGAAAGAGGTGGATTTTTGAGCTGCCAGCTGTGCAGAATTGTGGCAGGATCTCACCCCAGCTGGAGCCTTCTGTTCCGTGCTGTCGCTGGCTGTGGTTAAAAGCAAAGTGTGGAAGCTCTGATACGAAACATTGCCTTGCCAGCATATGAAAATAATTTATTTGTTCAGGGAAATATTAGTGTGACATACTTATGTAGGCCAACTTGTTTCAATCACCATGAGTAAGCTTTAGATTGAAATTGTCTCTTACACAGTAATCCAGAATGAGTCGGTGGGAGCTGCAGCAGCTAAGGAGGCTTGCTGGCAGCCTCGCTCCTACAGGAAAATCTGGGGAGGCTTCTGCCTGGGGAGGAAAATACTGTGAGTTTTCAGGGGCTCAGAGTGAAATATAGAAAGCATCTGTGGCTGTTCCTTTATTTAGAGATGGGAAGGAAAGGGGAATGTCGTCTGAGCTTTTCCTTGAGTCTTTAACACAAACACTTATTGCGAGACAGAGCCGATCCAAATAAAACACTCAAGTATTTCTAAAGCGCTTTAGCGTAAGTCTCCCCCTAATGTTTGATGCTAAGATATCAAGTAACCTTCTAAATTGATTAATTTGCGTATATTAACATCATTTAACATAATTCCCCCCACCCACCCTGCCAGTGGTGGATTGAAATAATGAAAGCAAATGTAATTAAGAGTATGAGGTGGAAGAGACGTCAGTAATCACATTGTAGATAGAGCAATATACGTCTCCTAGGGCCAGAAAGACAGGCTAGCCTTCCTGTACTGCTATGCCTCCGTCTTTCAGCTCCGAGCAACCCCTTTTTATGAATGGCAGCTTTAGCTCGATTGAGCCAGCTCTGTGTTCCTGCTGGAAAATCTGCGGGTAGAGGGTGCTGGCGAGCACCTGAGTGATCCTTCTGACAATGCGGAGAAGAAAGACTTTTCCGAAAGGTGTGGTTTGAGCTTGTTTCAGCTTCTGCTCGAGAACTGCAGTGCACAAATGCAAGATAATCAGATGACTTCTAATTGGAACAAAGCTCCTGTTGTGTATCGGTTCCTAGAGCATAAGCTCAGATGTAAAACACAGGCTTTAGACAAAACATTGCAGAGTGCCTCCTGCTTTTAATCGAAGGTGGGGTATTTTTAGAAGATAAGCTTAATGGCTTTTCAACAACTTTAGGCTCTGTTGTTCTTGTATGAGCCGTCTGTGTAAATTGATCGCTTCTCATCATCATTAGGTATCTTCTATTCCAGAGACTCAAGAAATTAAGATTCTACTTGTTTTACTTCTCTACATTTTTAAAACTTATCTTTGTAACATCTTGGCAGCTGAATAAAGGCTTGCCAGCTACATCAGCATTTATCTGTGGTTGCCATTGCATCTTTTTAACAGCACATTATCTCCTAAATATACTCCTAAGCCATCTTTGTCTATGACAACATGAGCAGCTATTTCCAGTGTGCCTGAGAGGGCTCTGCTTTTAGCAGAATTAACAGCCGTGTTCAGAGGGAGAGGTAGCAGCAGGCCGAGAGCTGTTACTGGGATAGCATGAAGACGCTCACCAGCCCCTCCTGGAATGCAGGACATCTGCCAGTGCTTCCTTCTCCCAGGAGCACTGCTGTAGTGGCTGGTGGCAGCAGGAGGGCATGAAGCTGCCTTTCTGGGCAGGGGGAAGTGAGCAGCCTTGTGCCAGGTGTTGGTGTTGGGTAGCAACAGGCAGCTCAGGGGATCTCGTTTGCCCCTTTCTGTGTTTGGAAACTGGAGATGGGGTGACCTGAAGTGTTGGATCTTCCCACTCAGTGGGAATAGCAGCATTGCCTTTTACTAGAAGATACAATATCTCTTTCACAAGAAGATATCACTTAACACATGCTATTTTAAGAAACCATCTGGGCTAATTAGTGTTCTAAAGCCTTTGTTCTGTTGCCTCATTGAGATGCCAGAGACTCACCTGTAGTCATCAGACAAGTTTCAGTCCCACCTGCACTGGATGGGCTGCATACAGTTTCGTAGGTGTGCAGTGGACTGGCCCTCCTGCTTGGAAGCTGTAGGTACTGCCAGGTCTGCATTCCTGCCAGGCATTCACACTGCTGTAGTGAGTGTTTCCCATCTCTACATGCAAGGTCGTGTGAAATTCCCCAAATACTGCTCCCATACAGCTGTTCAAGGGCTCTGCTTGTTGAAGTTCCTATGCTCCAGCTTCCCTCCTTTGGAGCAGGTTGTGTGGCTGAGGCACACAAATCCTTGTCATTGCTTGTGCTGTTCTCCAGAGGCCTTATTTTCCTACCTCAGTGTCCCTAGAGCAATTGCAAACTTCTTGGTGTACAGCTTTTTTTGATGTTGCTCCTAGCCAAAATGAATAAAATATCACTAGGTGTCTTCCTGCCTCAATTTCTGCTCTACTTTTGAGCAGTTGGGATCTCCAAGAGAGCTTAACTCCCTGTTCTGCATATGGCTTCTGAATGAGGTCTGTCTGTAATCACGTTCCCTTTTCCCCAGGTAGCCTCCAGACTCTGAGTTCTACCTGGATCTGTGTCCCACACGTGTATTGCGCGGGGAGGAGGTTTGTGGCAAACCCCACAACATCGTCTGGAGATCAGAATTCAAACAGAAGTAGCTTCTGGTGTAGCTCTGGCTTCAGGAATACCTCCACTTTTGGGAAGGGGCAGATGGAGTTTTGATTTATGAGGGATTGGTGCAAAACCTACCAGGGTGTGTGATGTGTTAGGCAGAGGTCCCCATGGCTGCTGGGGAAACCTGGAGGGTCCCCAAATCCAAAGGGCTGAAAAATCCTTATTCTACTTCAGTACAAAAATAATTTTTTTTTAAAAAAGGGCATAGCATTTCTGCAACTCTTTCCGTTTTGAGAATTTTTAGCTGTTGAAACAGTCACCCAGCAGAAATGTGTCTTAACGGTTGTCACTTATACGCGAGAAGGTTTTGAAAGACCTCTAAGAATGGAAATATCTTTTGGAAGGATTAGGCTTTGAATTAGCTTTGTGGGCTTTTCAAAGTCCTCACTGGAATTCAGCAAGGAACTCTAGCTGCTTCATGTTCCAACCAAAAATCAAGAGGTCAGAAAATCCCTGCACAGCATTGTGTAACTTCTTGTCATGCACAGTGCAGGGCAGGTGTATGTGCTGAAAGATGTGCACGCGCTTTTTCACTCCATGTATAAAATGTGATTCTTTTTTAGGGTATCTGACGTGAGAAAGCGTTATTTCTGTGTGTAATGTGCTGGTGCAGAGAGTGGAAGGTGGCAACACGGGGTTATTATATTTCTTGTAATGTGTTTTAATATGGCTTGAGCTCTCAAGTGAAAGGCTCTGGGAGAGCCCTTGCAGCTATTGCATCACTTGCCAAAAATAGAATCTGTGCTGCATAAGGCCTCTTGTCTGCAGTGTGGCTAGGCTTGAGAAATTAGTGCTTCTTGTGAATGATGTTTGGTCACTTCTGCTTCTCAGCTAAGCAGCTTTTTAGTCTAAATTTTGAGGCAAAATAAAATGAGGTTTTCTTTTTCTGTCCCCGGGGATGGGGTAGGTGTGAAAGTAGCAGTGTCCACAGTTCTGTCTGCAGCACGACTCTAAAAATACATTTTTAAGCTTACTAAAACTACAACCTAAAGGCTCTGCTAAATATGTTCTTATGCTGTAATTTTCTGAGGAAGGAGAGAAGAAGAATCTGCTTTGTGCAGCACAAAGTGCTCTGCCACTCTCATTGAAATTTAGGAGTCTTTTTTGTTGTTTTTTTTAATTGCAATTATGCAATGCAAGCAAAGTATAAAACTAATCTAAATTCTTACGAAAAAACAAATCTAAATCCTTTCCCCTGAAAATAGTAGGTATCTTCTCTGGTGTTTTGTTCTGAAATCTCAGTCGAGCTGTACCGGCAAGGGAGAGCGTTTGTATTCCAGTGGTGATGCTGAACCAGACAGGTCTGCAGCACAGCGTTTTATTTTTAGACTCTGGGTTGCCATTTTTATCCTGTAAAAAATATTCATCAGCGTCTGGGTGACAGGCCATCAGTTTTTATAAATGTGTCAGACCATGTTTTCTCCACCTTTCTCTCTCTCCTTCTCCTTTTATGTCGTGCTATACACAATTCTTTTTTGAGGGGGAAAAGGAGAGGGGTTGCGGGTTTTAATTCATGCATTGGATTTTTCAATTCACAGATCTTTAGCGTCACCCAGTTCATTCATCTTCTGTACTTGGCTGCTTACGCAGCTTTGCTCATTGTCTGTCATGGGTGAAGTGCTCCGGTGCAGGGAGCCGAAGGCGAGGGCAGGGGGAAGCAGGGCCAGTGCTTCACTGATCCCCTTGGCTGCCCCCTTCCTCAATGCACCCCGAACCACACTGGGGTGGCTGCAGTGATGCAACTGAGAAATGTCCCCAACATGTACCTAACATCGTGTATGCGTATGTATATATACATACATACACATGATAAAGGTATAGAAAATTACTTCCTGGTTCTCCTTGCAGTACACTTGTATAGACCAGGTGACAATTCTTCTGGTCTGGGGTGTGAGGAGATAGCTGGTGCCTGTTGGAGGGAGCTCTGAGCCAAGAGGCTTTAGGAACACTAGGCAGCAGCTCTCACTGAGCCCAAACCTATAGCCCACGTTTTCTGTTGAAGCAGGACTGCCGTGTGCTGCTGCTGCTGCTTCCTTGTGTGCTGGACTTGAATCTTCCATAGCTTTCTGAAGGAATTTCTTTTTGAGCCCTTGAAGAGCCTTCCAGGTTGGCAGGCAGCTTGGGACCCCAACGTGGGACAGGAGCTTGGCTTTGAGTGGCTTTCAGCTGCTTGTGTGTGCTGAGGAGGAATGGTTGCATAGGGAAGTGGCAGACAAGGAGCAGCTTGCTGAGTTGAGTTTGCTCACGGCCCAGTGGGACCTGCCTGGAGTGGCTATGGGTCTCACAACACTGAGTGCAAGTGCTGGGAGACTGACAGTGCTGGATGAAACCAGGGGAAATGGTGCCAGGATTCTATTGATAACTGAAGGTCTTAGTCAGCTCTGTCCTGATAGGTTTGGGTTTATTCATAGTTCTGAAAGCTTCTGAGATCCTGGGAGTGCTGGTACCCAAGATGGCTTGTTGGGGCAGGGTCAGGCTTTAGTGTTATGCTGGTTAATGGTAGGTAGTCACAAATGGGGGAGCAGTAAATGGGTTAGAGTGACTGGTCGTGTATTTTTTAGCTTAAAAATGTGGATTTGGTATGCTTAGGCTGTACATAAACACGTGTTGGTAAGCTTTCTTTAGTAGCTGGGGGAAAGGACTGGATTTCCATCTTATTTTAGAGGCAGTGTACGATGAGACCTTCCTATTGTGGTTCTTGGGTTCAGTCATGCATCTTTGGTGTATGGGCATATGATACACATAGCATGTGGAACGGCTTAGATGATCACCTCCCAGTGTATGTGTAGCTAAAAGGTAGCTTACAGATTAGCTTTTTCAGTTACATTTCTGCTGCACAAGATAGCACTATGAATTTCTCAGGGTTAAAACTTGTCTTTGCTTCTACACAGATAGGTAGCTATCCTGATTTATGATGTTTGTTCCTAAAAATCGAATTTTCCCCTTCTCATTTTGCATACTGTGATTTGTAAGGTCTAGGAAAGTGGCCTTGTGGGAGCAAGTAGAGCAGTAGGTGGTATCCCAGCAGAAATGGAGTAGCCCATGTGTTTCAGATTTTGATCTCCATTGGCTGAGTTTGAAATCACTTCTGTAAGTAAGAGATTAAGAATATGGGGCTGGACCTAAAATGTTTTATTGTTGTGAAGGGTAGTGATACTGAGGTTGGAGAACCTTACCAGAGGAAATAATGTAAGGAGTAAATACTTCATTGGCCATATGATGTGCTCTGACATGGCTGGTCTGAGTGTTGTGTGCATACATCTGGCTGCTCCTGGGCGGGGATGAAGGTGTTGAATGGGACACAGCAGCTGTAGCTGAGTTTTTGATTACTCCAGAAGGCTGCAGAGCTCAGTGGGGAGTACCTGGGGGCTCTGCAGGGGATGGCTTGGGTCTGGATAGCAGGCTCAGCAGCCTGGTTGATGGGGGGTGATGAAGTGTCTGAGCAGCTCTGCAGCTTGGAGGTCCACAGGAGCTGGAAGTTTAAAGAAAGAAAAAAACAAGTCTTGCCAATCACCTCCTACAGTGTCACTTCTCTAGTGTGTGCTGTGCTTCCCAGTTCTCTTATTTTTGGTACGTTGTTGACGTACTGATGTTTCTACTCTGACTTGCATTTGAAATGAAGATTTTAATCCTGAAGATGGAAAAAGAGCATAATTTTGGTATTTAAAATGTATTTAATTATTTTAAATTCATTTTTCTAACTGCAAACATCTAGTCAAAATTCTGATAGACAATCAAAGGGTTGCCTCAGTGTCCAACCTTATAACTTCTTAATATGCCATATGTACCTGTTTAATAACTGAATTAAATTACTGGGAAGTCCATGACTTCAATTCAGAGGACAGAAGGAAAGTGAAATGATCATCATCTTCTCACAATGATTGGTAGCTGGTAGAGAAAGCACCAAATCTACAACTAGCAGATCAATTCTGAAGAGAAGGAAATGGTACTGTTTTTTTCTATGCAGAGTGTAGGTAACACTGTAACTTCCTCTGTCATAGTCTGTATTTCTCAGTGAATATGGAAGTGCTTGAGTAATGTGCTTTAAGTTATTGCCAGCATGAATGAATGGCAGTGGTATAACTTTAGTTTGCTCTGCTGTGTGTAGAATGAACACTTTGGAAAATGTACCATCATCCCATCCCTAGCAGTGTGCTTTCACTGCTTTCTGTGTGTGGGCTCTTATGTCTAGCTGTGATCTGTTGGCTAAGTCCAGTTCAGTGAAAATTCTTCTGTGCATGCCTATTCATGAAGCAGATTGATAGCCATGTAAACAGCTACCCAGTAGCTCTGCATTGCCTGCTGCAGGCTGAGCTCAGTGCTGGGAGCTGCTCTCCACCTCTCACCCTCTGCAGCATGCTCTCATTGAACTGGAGGAATATCTTTGCTGCACATAGAATCATAGAATGGCTTAGGTTGGAGGGAACCTCAAAGATCATCCAGTCCTACCTGCTATGGCCACGGTTGCCAACCACTAGATCAAGCTGCCCAGGGCCCAACCTGGCTTTGAGCCCCTCCAGGGCTGGGGCACCCACAGCTTTGGGCAGCCTGTGCCCCACCACCCCTAAAGTAAATAATTTCTTCCCAACATCTAACCCGTATCTCCCTTCTTTTAGTTCAAAGCTGTTCCCTCTTGTCCTATCACTATCGGGCCACATAAAAAGTCAGTCCCCCTCCTGCTTGTAAGCTCTCTTCACAACAGCCCATGAGTTCACAACATGTAGCCTAGCAGCTACACTTACCTTTCTTTAGGGACTCCTGAGGATAGTCCAGTGGATTTCCATGGTTTTGAGAGGGAGTGTGGGAAATGTTTGTGCTGTCTTCTTGCACTTGTTCAAATGCAGAATGGGTAGGTCACCTCTGTCATCAGCTCACGGGCTGTTGTGTGATGGACACAGAGGTCCAGGAAGATAGGGGGAAACTTCTTTCTTCCTGTCTCCTGCATATAAAAGCTCTCACCAGTGTCCTGCTATAATTTTACAAACATAGCTGTTTTTGAGGCTTTTGATCTAGGAAGTTCTGCAGTAGCAAGAAAGTTGCTCAGATTATGCTGGTGATCCTACCCCTTCCTGATTCAAATCTTGTTCATGCTATCAAGCTCCAGAAGTCAGTCTCATTTCTGTTAGGGCCACTGTGCATTTGTCTCCTGTGTGTCTAGCTGCAGCTGGCCTCTTTTCTGAACAGAGGAGCAGAGATGCTCTGGAAGACTAAATATACATTGAGATGGGGTGGAAAAAATCTTTTTCTGCAATCTTCTGACAACACGAGGTAGTCTAGAAGCATGGGATTAATATAATGTTTCAAAAACAATCAACAAACTGCAGTCAAGTTTGTTTTGTTTCCCTTTTTCCCTTTGATACATTGAATTGGCCACTAATGAACACACAGGTTCCTATTGCAAGTTTTTAGTTCTATTTCCTGAACTATATCTACCTTGCCCTGCATCGCTGTCTGTATCTCAGAGCTCCTTCAGCAGTTCAGCTTCCTTAACTTGTGGTCTTCAAAGTTGGGAATTTTTCTCTTTTGAGACCTCCTGATTTCCAGGCGTATTTGTGACCAGCTTGTGTTTTCTTCCCAGTGTGAATCTGGGCTTTTCATCTTCTGGTGATTATACTTTGTGAGCTTATGAAGAGCAAACAAAACACTTTCAAACTCGATCTCCCCAATCATCTTAGCAGCCCTTTTTCAAAACTGTTCTCATTTAAATTACTTAAAGTGTATTATTGCTTTCTGTTATGATAGGAAACACCTCATCGATTCATTTTATATTCAGCCACTGCACCTCAGGTACCTCTCTACCATCACTTACAGTTGTCAGCTCAACTCCAAGCAAAGTTAGTCTCAAGAGCTTGGCTTGGCATCTGGTACTAACGTGTCACTGGCCAATATCTGGTGGCATTATGTTTTTATTACTCAGGTCTATGAAGTCATCTCACTCTCTGTGATGGGATCCTTTTTCAGTGGTTAGGTTGCCTGTGAATTTCCTAAAACACACTGGTCAGTAATAATGACACCAAACAAGATCTATGCTGTGATCAGTCACTGAGGAGCCCACCTAAGTAATTTTTTTTAATCCTGATGAATTACTTTTTTTTTTTTTTTTAGACACCTCCCTGCCAAGTTCCTGATGATATTCTAAGATTCTTATGTTCAGTCTCAGTCACCTTCACACTAGTAGTTTCCTATAGTCATAATGTAAAATGACTTTCTTTTGCTCCGTGAGTATGGAGCGTTATCCTTGTCTAAACTGGTGACACTTTCTTGAAGCTTGGCACAGATTGCCTTTTGATTAAAAATGGATCGCGTGTTGCATTTGATCCCAGTCTCTGCTATTTTCTGTGCTCTTGATTATTCTGAGAACTTGCACAGCTTTGAGTCCAATCTATCTATGCTTATTTCCAAGCAAACACGCAAAAGCCGTCAGCTGATGCCAATCCTGAGCTATCTGATCTTCAAAACTTCACTGCATTCATCCTCTGCTAGAGGCAGAAAGACCAACCAGCCTCCCTGTGCGTTCTTTCTTGGTGCAGTCATGCTTAGTGTGACAGTGAGCATCTGTCACGTATTTCTCAATGAAGAGCAAATGAGAACTTGTTTTTGCCTAATGCTAATGATGCGCAGTAAACCTTGTGATAGCCCTGCGGGGCACAAAGCAGTTACAGCTTTTGTGTATGCTTAGCTTGACCAGCCCTGGTCGGGTACCCTGGACAGCTCCCATGCTGTTGCAGAGCTGAAGTTCAAGGCATTCCTGGCATGCTCTTCATAGCACTTCCAAGGTCCTTGCTTGCTAGCCTTGAAAGCAACACGGTTCCTAAATCTGTGACAGGGTGCCATGAGAGCTCTGTAGGCAGGAGAGAAGATGATGGAGTCCCCCGTCCCCATTGCACAGCCCCAGGCAGTGGGCCCCATGGTGGAGGTTTGAGGGCAGCGTGGGTGATAAGGGGCACCTGGGGCACTGGGAGATGTTGTACAGGAGCAATGGGAGCTGGTGGTGTGTAGGCATTGCCTGTGGCTTTCCTGAACTGCTCTGTGTTCTTGTTGAGATTTCTAGATTGCTTCTAGCTCTAGAGTCTAAAGAAATCTGAGGAGTGCATTGCCCCCAAACCTTTCTTGCTGTAGTTCTAGATGAAATGGGAACTTGTCAGTGCTGTGATATTTATAGAATATTTTTCTACCCACAATCCTAGCTCTTAGACACAAGCTGTTACCAAGTAAGTGTGTGGTTCTGGGAATTGAACCTCTTGCTGTAGCCTGTCTTTTCAGAGCCTGACCATTAGCTTTGTGCAGGGAAAAAACCTTCATGTGAAAAAAATATCCAGAATTTCGATGATTTCAGATTAGATACAGATGATCTTTATGATGAGGATTCATATTTCAGCAAATTAAATTGGGTATGGAATTGAAGTTTGTGTAATTCCTGCACCAAGTTTTCTGTTTTTATTTAATAAAAATGCAGGGAGTTGCTGCCGTCTTATTAACTTGCAGCCGGCATGCTTATCTTCTTTGTTCTTTGTTAAATATGAGCTGGCATGTGTTAGACTGCGTTAGTGTTCACTCTTTGGGACTTCAGTGGTTTCTAAATTTGGCATTGCTAAGCCGGTGCCCTGTTTGCTCGAATCAATTGGGGCTGCTATTTTTAGCAACAAAAGGGAATTGAAATAGCAATTTTCTTTCCATGTAATAGATCCCCAGGAGGAACACTGATGCAAGCTCTCTGTCATCCCATATTCTCCCCCTCCCCAAAAGCACTCAGACGAAAGGCAGCTGTCACGGTTTGCGGCTGTATTAATCTTTAATCAATCGAGTGTTTTCTGCATTCAGGTGTTCAGGGAAAAAAGGGTCACGCCGAGGATCTGCCTAGAATAACTGAGCACTCGTGCATGGTCTGTGCAGTCAGGACTCGGTGGGTAACGGCAGGGAATAGACAGAGTGGCTAAAAATAGGATTTGCTTCCAGTGTTTCTCTGGTCTATTTTTGATGCTTGATTTTGATAAGGTTGATTGGACTCTTACTAAAAATAGCCATTCCTAGCAAGTTGAGGACAAAAAGTAGAATATTTTTAACCAGCACAGACTAAAGTACTTTTGTTGGCTGGAGATAATCTGGAAGCTTGGTATTGGTCAATTGCCAGTGATTTATATAAATCTGTAATAGATGAAGCACTGCTTGATGCCAAGCAGGGATAGTCTCTTCTCCTCTTGCCAGCTTTTGTTTTCCCTAGGAGCTGTCATATTCTTAATATAGCCTCTGCATTTCGTAGCAGAAGAATCTCAAGTCTTTAGTTATTTATGCAGTGTACTTCAAACCTATGCTAAGGTTAGCTATGCTAGGAAGTTTCTCTGAACTGTACTGCTTAAAAAAGCCACATAGCTTCTTGGTTTATTCCTTATGTTGTTTCTGCTACAGGAGGATGTTTGCAGTGAAGAGAGAACCAAATGTTCTTTGGAGTCTGTCCTGCAGGACAGGGCCTGCTCTCCTGTGTGAGTGGAGAAATGACTGGGAAACTCTCTGCAGTCCCATTTTGACAACAAATTTGGCCATCTCTCAGTGGGCAGCAGTGGTGGCTGTGCTACCCTCCTGGAGATTGGGTTGTTGGCTTAGTTTGTTGGCAAAAAGAGGACAGTTAGACCCAAACTGCAGGACTCACAACTTCCTGGAAGGAATAACGTGGTTAGTGGCTTGAGCCCTCCTTGAGTGCATCTGCAGTACATTGAAGGGCTCCCTAAAAACTCATGCTTTTCTTAATGAAAACAGGAAAATGGCTAAACTTAAATGAATTTGTAGTTCTGAGAGGCTAGTAGAGAACACAACTAACAATCGTTAGTGCAAGGAGTATGCTTGGTGCTGTTTGCTTGCAGCAGTATGGATACAGTATTCCATGCTTTATCTCCACTAAGCATCTCTGAAAGCTTATTTTGCTGTAGGAACTGTGTGTTTGTATCTGAAGGCAGGCTTGATCTCTAAGCTTTGTCTTCTCTGTTGTCTAACCTTGAGTTGGGGAGTCACGAATCTCTAATCTTGTTTCAGCGTGATTGCTCTGCAGAGCTGCAGTCAGATTCTCTGCGCTTGCTGCTGCTCACTCTCCCTGTATAAATGCTGCTCCTTGCTCATGTCGTGAGGCAGAATTTCTGCATGCCTGCCTCGTGCCCTGCTGCACCATTCTCTACTTTTGTGTTTAATATATCCTCGCTGGATAAGGAGCAAGTAAAAATGTTCTTCCAGGGCCTCAAATATTCACATCCTTCGATGACTAGACTGCCATGGTCATGCTTTTGCTCACCTGTGGAACAGCAGTCACCTTTGTAAAAGCAGATAATGCTTACCTAGTGTGCCTCCTGAGAGGAGGTACATGTTCCCTAAGCCACCTCTTCCTTGGGAAAGCAGTAACTGTTGCTTGTGGCAAACAGAAAAAACATTTGAGCATAGGTTCATTGCCTGCACTGATGCCTTATCTTGAGCCATGGGGTTTCTGAGGGATGTAGGTGCTACTGGCAGCATTCACGTGTGGGTGACCCTTTACAGGCCTTCTGAGGAAAGTCTGGTTTTTAGTCCCTGAAGTTGTGTACAACTGGGCATATTCATCATCTTATGAACTGAAGTCACTAACTGCTTAAACAGTGTGTTTTGTAGACTTGGTCTGTGGCTTACAACAACAGAGAGGTTCTTCCCTTTTAGTGCAATACCAGGCATGCCACTGACCGCTGAGGGCATTCATCTTTGCTGCCTTTGTCAAGGGTTGCCTTGAGTTTGGCACCACCTAGGAGATGACTCAGGTGCTTATGAATTGTGTGTGTTGTACATGTGACAAGCTGTGAAATGGGCTGTGCGAAGCATTGTGAGGCAAAGCGGTTTGGTGGTGGTAAGGTTTAGAGAATGAACTGCATCTGTTGACAACTAGTCTGGTACGGGCAGCTATGGTGGATTCCTGTGCATCTTTGTCCTAAATTTAAGACGTCCTCGTAAGAGCTCAAAGATATGTGAGCAAACTCATAGCGGAGGTTGTGATGTTTTCACCATACAAGAAGCAGAATTCTGGAACGGCCTTTTGGGTAAAGCTGCTATACTGTCCTAAAGCAGAGATTCTGATTTACACAAGTGGTAAGTGGTAAGGTTAATGCTGCAGCTGAAAATGTGAACTGATAATCTGAGTTCTTGTGCCACTGATTTGTTAGTGTACATGAGTTGGTAACTGAGAGATCTTGAATCTGTTCTGTACTTGCCGTAGTATACTTAATACTGTGTTTTAGGACTTTTGGTTGCTTGTAAAATTCTGTAGTTAAATACCTATGATTTTATAGAATAATTTGTAGTGATTTTCCTCTGCCTTCTGAGGATGTGCTGAACGTGGCAAACAGTGCTCCAAAAGGCACTGATACCTGTTAGGGAACAGTAAGGTTGAGTTTAGAAAGGCTTTCTTCTCTCAAGGCTGGTTGTTTGGTGGGGCTGCTGCACTTTCTGCTGTAACATGTGTCAGAACACTTTCCACTCTTGAAAAGAGATGAGACCTAAGATCCTCCTGATCTTTTTTTATACTCTTTCTATGGCATTTCCTGCAGTCAAAGATCAAATGACATAAACTTGTTGCATGCTTTGTTGGGTGGTGTGGATCCACTTTTATGTGGATAATAACTATTAAATGAATAGTGTTTGATTGCTGGAAGCTGGAGTTGATAACTAAAGTAATCTCTTTCACTTATTTGTTCTGATGAAGTAGGAGGCTTGATGTCAATACAGCACAAACAGAAATGTGTCTATGTTCGTTGTGCAAATTCATTTCAAGTTCCAGTGAGACCAGCCATATCTTTGCATGTGTTTCCCATCCATGCTCTGGCTGCCACTGAAGCTAACAGCATAAAATGCAGAGCTGCTGAGTAACAGACAAAATGTGTTTTCTGCTTTTCTACATAGTGCTTGCATGTGTTTTCTCCCTGACACCCAGTTTTGCAGAAGACAGATACTGTTGGATGATAGGCATGTAGATATGTGATTTTTTTTGAGTGCCAGTGGCTGTGGCATTAGGAGAATGAGAGTAGAGAGATTAAAGCTCAGTAGATCCTATAGACAGGAAACATTTGGATTGTCTGGTACCTCTGTGTTGAACATGCCTGACTTTAGAATTGGAAATGTTATTACTCAATGGCACCATGAAAATGTCTTCTTGTGTTGTGTAGGTATGTTCAACTACCGAGCTTGGGAGAAGTTGTTTTCATTTTCAAGATAAACGCTTGAATACCAGAGCTTTTTGTTTGGGGACCTGGATACCACACTGAAAGTTCTTTGCCCATTTATACCTTAGGCTGTATCCAATGCCTTGGTAGATTTTTAAGTCGCTTATATTTGTGTGGTGTACACTGGTGACTATCATCAGGGGAAGATGAGTGTTGACTTCTTTGCCTGAAATCAGCGAGTGCCTTGCTACCAGCTTCCATTCAGACCAACTTTAATTCAGCCGACTCCCACACAAGCTTCCTGGGCATTCTTCTCACTTCTCTTCAGGAAAGCGCAGATGGCTGAAGTGGGAAGCTACTACAGCTTGTCTGACTACTGAGTAAATGTGGATAGTCACACTTAGGAACTGGTGCAGCTTTCTTGTTCAGACAATAACTAATTCCTACTCTGCTTGCTTTGCCTTCTTTAAGCTCTGCCAACTGCAGTCTGTTTGTAACTTTGCTGGAAGGCAGTCTGTAGAAGAAACAGAATTTAAATGATTAATCTACACTTGAAGTTAAACTGGCTTCAACACGTCAAGGTGATAGTTAAAACTGAGTTAAACTAGTGCAGCTTCTGTATATAGTCAGAGTAGTTAAAGCCGCAACATCAGAGCGGAAGACAGACGTGAATGTAATCACTGTGAAAACTGTAAGCGTGCAAGAGTTAACAAAACCTCTTTTTATCATCTTCCCCATCACACTTGTGGTGCAGATAATCCAAAATATGGAGGAGGATAAGATTGTTGAACCTTGACTTCTGTGACGTTTGTCCAGCCAGTTGTCTTCACCCCACCTCTCTTTGTTGCTTTCAGCGGTGGATCCAATAAGCAAGACAAATATCTGGGATTGCAGTTGTGCTTGCACTCTTAGAACTAAGCCTTTGAAGTGCTGCAGATGCTTTTGTTAGTACCTGCCTTACAGAGCATACACTCTCAGCTACAGTTGCTAAAAGCTGAACAGCAAGTGGTGTCATAAAACTCAAAATACCTGGAAATGCTGAACTTATTATTTGAGAATAAAACTTTTAAGTCCACAAATTTTGAATCAGAAGGAGGAGAAACTGTCCACAAGTGCTAGGTGGAGGAGCTGTTCTTCAGGCACCTTGTTAACGCTAGAATGAGAGAAACAACTCATTTCAAAGAGTCACTGAAGTCAAATGTTATTCAGTCTGGGTCAACTTAAGATATGTCCAGTTATTGTTCTAAGAGTAACAGGGAGTGGTGCTAGTACATGTTTTCTCTTCTCTGTGCTCTTGTTTATTCCGCTGTTTTGTTGAAAAAATAATGAACTGTGTGATAATGCATTATATGAAACCAAAGATCAGCAATGCTGACATTGAAGCCTGATGGTCCTAGAACTGAAAGGATGATACCATCTTGCAGGGCTATAATGCCATCTGGCTAAATGGGTGTCACGGTATTGACACAACTTGGGTTACAGGCAGATGGGCTCCTGTGAATGTGTTCTTGATTTCTTCTCCGAGGCCTTTTTCCATCGTTCAGACCACTGCTTTACCTTTCTAAATTTGGATTTCTATCTATAGCAAAGCTTACTCACACTTGCCTAATTATATTTGAATAGGAATTGGCAAAACAGTGTGACACACTCACATGACCTTCTGAATACATTTCACAGGGGCTGACAGTGCAGCAGGTAGAGCTGATCACAAGCCATCACATCCTCTGCATGCAGTGTGTGCTAGCATACTGACAGTACCGTTGTGTATCTTCACCATATTGGAGCTATGACGTCTTGCAAACAAACTTTGAAACTAGGGAAGGGATATATGTATGTGTGTATACCTTCATGTAGGGTCACCTGTAAATCTAGCTTGAATCAGGGACGTTACTGGATCACGTTCCTAAGCTTATTGCATTGTTGACTGGCCATTCGAGCTAGAATAGGACCTTTGCTGGCAGCTTCATCACTTGTTATTATGTCTGCTTATTTATAGCTAGTAGCAGAGAAACTGAAATGGTTACAGCGTTTCCTAGCTCTTATTACTCAAACAGAAGTATACTGGCTGCTGTTTGTGTTCCAACTGTTTTGGGTGATCCGCAGTGACTAATCAAGCCATCTGCAAACGCGTTTCCCTCTGCTGCCCTGGGGGGAAGCTGCTGCTAGATGCACTGCTGGCTGCACACCTCACTCAGCTGTGCTGGGGTACGGGTGGGCTTGCGAATCGAACCAGCACTCCCAGTTCAGTTTTCTGAACCATTAAACAAGCCCTGTTATTTGAGGCAAGCCTCGGTTCAGGGATAAGCAGTGGAAGCATTAAACAAGCTGTTCTGATCTGTCTGAGGGCAGCCGGATAAGTATGGTATGTTCTGTAGCCACTTAAGAGAGAGCAGAGGTGGATGAAGGAGTGGCGAGCTGCAAATGTGAGAATGTTGAGGTGTAGGAATTGGAGCTGATGGGAATGAATAGTTGAGAGAAGGAAGTGATGCTAAATGTGCTTGCTCAAACAGTAGTTGGGAGAAGCGGATTGTGGATGAGGGAGTTGCTGTTTAGTGAGTAAACTGAGATGATCAGCTATTGGTGTGGTGAGCCCCAGAATAATCTGTCAAACTAATGGCATGTTGAGTCACTCAGTGATTTTCAGCGTGTAGATAAGAATCCTAGAAAGACTTGAGGCTTGACACAGATCCCAATCCACCCACAGGTGAAAAAACTCTAGACACAACTGGCTGCTTTGGTCAGCCAGACTGGCTGGTGGCAAGGCACTGCAGTCACAGGGATATGAAAACTCCTGGAGAGTCTTAAACAGATGTCTTCTGTTTTGAGACATTCTGTCCATGTAACAAAATATTGAATTCTTACAGGCTTTAGGATGCTTTTTATTTTGCTATGTAGAATGTATGATTTTTAGAAATCTCTTTAGCCACAAAGCTTCGGAAGTAGCATAGCAGGCCAGAAAGCTGTCATGAGAAGAGATGCTGAACATGATTCTTGAAGCAACTATTAGGCCCATAACTCTTTCTCTACATGGAAAGGATAGTGGGAGCTTCCTGAGAGACTTTTAATAAAAAGTCAAGTTGTGCACCTATTCCAGAGACTTTGTGTCTCTTGGCTGGAATAAGTACTTCAGTAGCCTGCTTATGAACACTTATTGCAGTTATTGCTGTGAAGCAGCTAATGGATATCCATCTTTCTTTCCTAGTGATCACAGGAGCTACTGATGGGATTGGAAAAGCCTATGCAGAAGAGGTAAGAATTCTTATTGTTTGGAGCTCTCCTGATCCTTGGCAAGTTGTCAAGCAGCAAGCCTTGTCCCTTCATCTTGTTTTAACATATATGTGTGGAGACTGAGGTCTTTTGTGTTGCTTCCCTCAGGTGGCTAGAGGAAAGTCAAATCTCTTTTCACTTATTTTATTTGTGACTTCTGTCTTCAGCACTCACCTTGTCTTTCAGTCTTTACTTTTAACTTTTTTAGTTACTATAATTATTTTCACCTACCCCAAGCCTTGAAATTTTCTTTTGGTATTTCCAGGCACTGGCTAAATGGCATTTCTAGCTGCCTGCACTGTGTTCCAATTATTCCCTATGGTTTATCAAGTCTCTGAATCTTGGGCTTTATCGCTATCCCTTTTACTGTGCTTTTGCTCTTGATGGGTATGCAGGTTCCACATATGGTACTGCAGTGTATTGTTTTAAGAGAGAAAGCGCCTGTTAGTATGGGGCAGTTTAGTCTATGAGCCCAGAGAACATCATGATAAATAGTGCTGACTACAGCAACTTATAGCAAAAATGTTTTTTAACTCCAGCATCAGTATCAAAGTGAGCCTGTTTGTATTCATTTTTTGTCTTCTCCAAGACACTCACGTGATTGTGTGACATAATGATCTGTGAGGGGTCCTCTTTTCAGGAGTTTTCTTTTTTACAGGGCCCATAGGCCTCGTTAAGGGCAGTCCTCGCCCATCAGACTCCCCTTCCATCTCAGTGTGCCCTGCCACGTGCACTTCTTCCCCTAGGCTCCTTGCTGCTTTGCAAATAGGAGCACCCAGCCCTACTAAGGGGGGAGGCTGATGTCAAGAGCACCTGATTCTTGTGCAGGGCTGACAGCTCCTACATGCCAAATTATGCCAGTTACGTGGCCCTGAAGCAAATTATGCAACACTTAAATAACTGCCTAGAGCAATGGAAGGAGGTTGTTGTGCCCAGGGCATAGTACTACTCGGAGGAAGCCCTCTGATGTGCGAGATGCCCCCCTGAACATTGTGGGTTGTTGGTTTCAGGCTCTATATGTTAGGTTATCAGGTGAGTGAAACTACTTTGCTTTATGTTCTGCTGGTGTCTGTGAGAGCCTTTGAACACAAATGTGTGCTGCTGGCAGACCCCTGTTACATGTACATCTCGTAGGAAAGCTGATTTGCAAGTATGAGGCCCTGATGGGAAACACTGGCTGTTTCAGCTTTTTTACTGGTGTTACTGTAGGCATAGAGCACTCCAGAGGGTGCAGTCATTCTTGAGCTATAGAATAGGGTGTAGTTTCCCCTTTGAATATTTAGGTGGATGATGGATGTTTAATTACATCAAGTGAATAGAGGGTGAAATATGAAATACCCTAAAAGACTTCTCAATCTTTCAGTTAACTTCAGGTTTGTCTGTCTTCCTAAGACTGCCAGTAGAGGCTTGACTTTCTACTAGGAATTCCCTTCAGGTTACTATAAATGCCACTGGCATATACAGCTGCTTGGGTGCTCACAGCTGTGAATATAATCATGCAGATTATTTCCTTCTCTTTGGAGGAGTTAAAGTGAGAAATGCAACTGTTGAGATCTTCTCTTCAAAAGTTCAGTATCATCTCTGATTATTGGTGGGAGAATGTTAGAAATTAGTGAATTCCCTGGTTGTATTCTGCTGTGGCTGCTTTCCTTATTTTCCAAGCAGTAAGCTGCTTTTACACTTTTCATTCCTGTGGTAGTAAGATCTTTGTTCCTTGCTCAGCGTTGATATCCTTTTCATGACAGGGCTACCCCTCCATGAACAGTGCTCTGCTAAATGCAAGTGTTCTTCTCTGCCCAAGTAATGCTTGCCTTTGGTTCCAAAAGAGTACGCTTTCTTTCTTCCTTGTTTTTTAATGAGGGTATACTCAGGACTTGCTATTTATTGCCCCATTGTTGCTGTGCTCCTGATTAGCAAAAGCAAACAGCAGAAATTTAATTTTGGATGATAAACTACAGGTTGTGATCCAGTTGAGTGCGTGATGATGCGTATCTGCATCTCTTTAGTACTGCTCTTGCTGTACTTGCTCTAACAAGAGCTCTAACTCTGCTTTTGGGAGAGCTGTCAATCACACTCCTTTCTTTCTTTGAGAGAAAGAGCTTTAACAGCAACTATGTTTTGCTATCAAAGTGGAAAATGTGGTAGTTACTAACATTGGATTTATGGAAATTAGACACCTACATCCACCAACTCAATTTAGAACGATGACTTTTGCTTGCATCAATTAATCCTTAAGCTGCAGGAGCATCTTTCTGTTGTGCTACTCTAGATTAGTTTTTGTGATTATTTTAAGGACCTCTCATTCGGCGTTTTCATCTTGACGAGATCATTGGCCAAAGACTCAGGTTTAATGGCAGGTTATTTAAAATGTAACTGGATCTTCCTCATTCCTTATATGAAAAATGCAATCAGTTACTGGAACCTCAGAGGATGATTTTTTCTCTTTGGACAGCTGTGATTTTTTTCAATTCACTAGGCCTCTATCAGTGAATATTCAGAGACGCAGCAGAACTCCATCAGGTTACATCAGTCAGTGTGCACTGTATCTTTTCTAAGATGTATTATTTCTTTTAGATTCCTAGTTACAAGTTGTTTCTTAGACATTTTTCATGCTCTGTACTTAAATGATTCCTCTTGCCATTTGGTATCCATTTCTAGATTTGAGATGAGCTTCTCAGTGCAACTCTTCGGTGTCAATATGGCAACAATTTCTCTCAGGTTGCTTTTGCTGTGGAAGTTCTCAGATATGCTGGGAGTCTGCTAACTTGCTGTAGCAATGTGACTGTACTTGATCTGTTTTTGGGACTGGTACAGTTTGGCACTTTTCTGTAAGATGAGGTACCTGCTTAAAGCATCTGTGAGCCCAGAGCTCACTGCTGACAGAAAGCAAGCTGTATGTCAGCAGTCTAGAGTTTGCACCTACGAGGAGTAGCTGTAGGGCTTTCCTGCCCCTTGGTACCTCAGCTATTTCACAGTAAGCAGATTATTGTCAGACTGTCCTCAGTATCACAGGCAGAAATACTTTTAGGTAAACCTTTTGCCTTTGCTTTCTTGATCCTGTGGAATGGGAGTAAGCTATCTTAATCCCTTCTTCTCTTCCCACCATCTCCGAAGCCTACTGCTTGACTTCATGAAGAAACTGTTCCAGTAAGCTAGCTGCCTGTAACAATAGGATACAGTGTTTTTACTTTTCATTGGAATAGGCATTTGCAAAAGAAAGACTGTTTATTTTCCATTGCTGTGTAATTCAGGTATGTAGCTGTCTTTCTGCATCTGTTATATTGTTAGATCCCATTACAAGCACACAAAGTTAGGTCTGACTTGATGACCAGGATACATTGTGGACACAGCTGAATTTACAGATAAGTTCTCTAAAGGAACTATGTGAGTTAAGTTGACCTTTATTACCTGTGAATAGGCAAAGTAAGAGTAGAGCCTAGGTTCTCCCCAGGTAAGCTGCTAAAGGAAAGAGGCATTGAGTGCAGGAGTAATTTTGTAACACAGGTGTTGAAGTGACCTTGGATATCTTAACTGTGCATTTTGAGCTTAATTATGGATATTTGGTAGGACTTTCAGAAGTGTGGAAAGGCTGTAAAATACCTGCTGTTGATTATCTGCTGTATATGTGTGCTTATACACCTGTATGGGATGACAAAGAAGATACTAAGTTTTCCATGAGGGAAATCAAGAAAGAAGTGCACGCAAGTACTTGTCCTGTTTTTCCCCTCCATATCTCTGTGTGAAACTATAACTCTTCAGACTTGCTGGTCATTGTTACAATATTTGACCAATCTCTGCAGTAATTAGGATACTGATTTGGAAGTGATGTATGACTGTCCTTATGTCTCCTGTTCTTTGTTTTTTCAGTTGGCAAGACGTGGAATGAAAGTGGCTCTAATCAGTAGGTCAAAAGAAAAGTTGGACCAAGTTGCTGGTGAAATAAGTGAGTTGAAAACTTCTTCCTTATATTTCACATATGTGCTTATAAATAAGATAAACGTGATTGCATGTTAATTTCTTACAGACTGATATATACAACTCTAATTAAAAAATAAAAGTTTGTTCTTGTCCACAGCGCAAATATTACAGACATAAGTGATAAAGGCCTTGCTAAATAATTTTGCAGGTGTTCCTCTTCTGGGAACAGTGAGGTTTGATTCTGGTGATGAGGCACTGGAACAGGTTGCCCAGAGATGTTGTGGATGTCCCATCACTGGGGCAGGTTGGATGGAGCCCTCGGCAATCTGATCTAGTGAGTGGCAACCCTACCCAGGCCAAGGGGAGTTGGAACTGGATGATCTTAGGGTTCCTTCTAACCCAAGCCATTCTGTGATAGGATTCTATGAATATGTACTTCTAAAACTGTTAGTATTGCATAAGAACTGCCTGCCAAGTCAGACTAAAATACCACTGATTGTCATGATAGGCATCTCGAACAGTAATGAGGAGAGAAACATATAGCCATTCCTTCACCTGAATATTACCTCAGCTTGAAGCAAGTATGATTTCGTGGGTTTTAACCACAGAGGTGGTTTCTTTGTTCCTTATGTTATTCATTGTATAACAAAGCATACAGATTTATTGTGGGTATGAGTGGTTGTCTCCCTCCTGCTTCTCTAATTTCATTTTGTTTTGGATAAACTACTCAAAGATCATTGTAAAGAGCTGTGAGCTCTATTAGGGTAACAAATGTTCATAGCCATAGGAATATGGGGAATGAGTTAATGTGCAAGTTTAAGAGCCTATGCTAGGGATTGTTTCTTCAGTAAGCATCTAGTAAATGGCTATATATAAGAATAAAGGAGTAACTTCAGTGTTCCAATCATAGATGTAAAATCGATATTTGTATGGGGTCAGTTAGTTTCCTTATGTCTCTTGCAGACAAATGATTTTCCAACTAGACTGAACTATAGCCATAATGCAGAAAAATTCTTATTGTAATCTGCATCTCTTTTATTAAGGCAGATTTAATGCAAGTTTATTAGTTTATGCATAGTATGTCAAGATAAAAGGAGAAATGTAGCCTTGTGTGTAGAGCTGTTTGATAAGCAGGAGTGGGAGTTGTGTACTATAAAGCATGTTTCTCAGCATAATGATGTTGGTTAATGAAGGCTTTAAGATCCTTCTTCTGTGTTACTTGTTTTGCTTAGACTTTCCTAAAATGGTTTGTGTATATAACACAGGTAACTGTAAGAGCTGGTCTCTTTCAGAGGTCATAACAGACTTAAGCCAAAATAATACAGTTAAAACTTCCATTGAATTTGTTAGTGGCACCACTTTACTATGAAGTGTAATCTAGAAGTAAGTGTAAACAAACTGTTTTGTAACATTGTAGTGAACTGCTTAGTCTAATGATAACTAAATCACTAACGGGTTTCAGCTTGCTTATTGATGACTATTTTACTAGTTTGCTGAGAAAAATAGGGCATACAGTTCTCTTTAAATTAGTTTAAATGTCACTGTATGTAACTTTAATGTCTGTTGTAAGACAGCACATGAAACTGTTTTCTAGAGAGAAAAATCTTTGTGTGTATATTTAGATGGTAAAGAGCATCCGTGTTAGAACTCAGATGGCATCAGATCCTACCTTCTAGTTTGGAAGTAATTGTCCCTGCTCATTAGTATCCTTGATTTAAGAACGTCGCTGCAGAGTCTGATCATACCTCTGATACACTAATCTTGTCAATGCAGCAGCAGGGTAAATCAGCTGTACAGATATCACTGCTTGGGTAACCCATGTGAGTACTGAAGCTTATTGCAAATACTGAAGTTGCAGCTACAGTCTTTTTGGTGGTTAACTGCAGCAGCTGGGTAATAGCTTGCTGCATATGTGGGCACACAGTCACATTTCTTACTGCGCTGTATTCAGGTATCTTCCTAAGTTAAAAGTGAATTGCTGGAAGTTATCTTGTTTGAGAAACAAATGCTTTCTTAAGCATGAAGTGACGAGCTTCCTGAAAATGGTCATAACCCTTTCTGAACCAGTGTGGAAATCTCTTTTTCCCTGGGACTTGAGCATGATGCTGACAAGAAAGATAAATCTCCTGCTTTGAGCTTTCAACACCAAAATGATGGCTGCTGAGAGAGTTTTTCAGATTAGGAAAAAAAAAAAAGTACATCTACTTTTGTAGAGCCGCCTGTAATACATAATTACTGTTAGGCCTCACCCAAACATTTTTCTGCTTTCTTTCCTAAACGATTCTGAAATGAGATGACTCATATTGGGTTTTCAGAACATTCTTTTGACAACACTGAGCTACTGAAATGTATACCTTGTTCATTGTAGCATATGCTAAAGGATTAGGATAGTCTGCATAATCAAGCAAATCAGAACAGTGCTTTCAGATCCTAATAGGCTTTAGCTGGACAGGAGTTTCATGTACCCAGGCTCATGTGGTCTCTGCAGTCTGTTCAGATGTTGCCATGTATAAGATGGGTGTGTATGTTTTTTGGTTTTTTTTTTTTTTTTTAAGCACTAATGCTGTAACTACTTGGATGTTTCCCCTCGCAGGTTCTTAAGGTAGCTTTGCACTTATTCATGATGGTCCTGCAGACCTGAGCTTGATCATGTCAAGTATGATCCTTCTTCGCTTGAAGGAAGAATGGCTATTTAGCTCTGGATAATCACAGTTCTTTGCATTGTATGAGCTATGTGTGTTTTCTGTTCCTTCCTCGTTTTCACAGATCAGAGTCCTGCTGGTTCTAGCAAAGGGTTAGATGCCCTCTGTTACAACGAGAGGGTTTTTGAGGATCAGCTACATTTATTCTTTTCAGATGAATACTTTCTTGCGCTCTTCAAATATACTTAGATTAGGATTGACGTGTGTACAAAATGCAAGTTGCATAAGCACTGTTATAAGAGAAGTGCTGATGGGTCTTTTTGAATGGTAAATACCAGATGACCTGGATGTGATTTTTTTTTTGTGTGCGTGCACGCATTAAATGGGCTTGTACTGGTGTTACAAGACAGCAAGATGTGCTGAACTTATAGCTCAATTTGAGCAACAAAAATTAGTGGATGAATTACAAGCAGTTAAGGTCTCTGAATTTGTTTGCAGAATGCTTAGGTGCTGTAGGATTTCCCATAAAAAGGAAATCCTCCTTTGTATTCTCACAGAAATAGGGCTTAAGTCACAGAATGAAGAAAGGATTCTGAAAATTGTTTTCAGTGATTGTGGGTTGCCACTCTTGGAGCTGCACAGTTCTGTTAATCAAAAAGCATCATATACAAACACTCGACTTTCTAGATTTGCTCCACAAAGTTCTTGGTCTAGTTCATAATACATCAATATTTCACCATCTTTTTAAGATGCCTGTTGTATTGCACTGTTAAACACTTTCAAGTGTTGAGAAAGAAAACCTTTCTGTGAATGGAGTCAATCCTTTGAACACCTTATAATGACTATTGCTTTGCTTGCTGTGTTCAGCAATGAGTATAGCCCAAGCCATCTTGGGTGCTCTGTGCCAACAGTTGACTCAAGAAGCATCATGGATTTGCAAGCAGAAAAACTTCAGTTATTGCACTGCTGCCAGCAGGTATGTCCTGAGCAGACTTGAGAAGAACTCCAAAGAAACTCACTTTTTAGGGGTTGAAATGTGAAGGATGTAGTGAAAACTAGCCAAGTGGGGAGAACGCTGTAAAGAGAGTTTTCCTTTAGGGAAATTTGTCAAAAGAAGAATTTGGTCTTGGTGTACATTGTTAGCTGGTGGCTGACCAGGACAGGCAGTAGTGTTGTGCATGAGCTGTGAGGAGGCAAGAAGAAAGCAGTCATTGTCAGTCTGTCTTTAATACTATTCAACAGTTACTGTCCAAAACATTACTGGTTTTGTTCCTGAAGTCGCTAATTTTTAGAATTGCCTTGATTCTGCTATGTATGTCACTGCAAAACCTTCTATTAAAATTAAAATCTGCACTTGATGACTATTTACTTAGCACATAGTGTTCCTGAAGTTGCTTAACCATCTTGAACTACACTGTGATCCCAGATATTTGAGCTGCATCGTAAACTGAGAACTGTCATCTTCAGACATGCGATCTGTCATGCTCACACTACCCTTTGGTGTGACTGCAAGTATGCACAAGGAAGGAATGGGATGTGGTGCCAAAACCAGAAACATTGCTTCTCCATTTCTTAGGCAGATGGCTCTCACTGCTTTTTTTCCTGCTTTCTTGGTAACAAAATTATGGGTGGCACTCTGAAGCAGGCTTGATGCTGAGAACTTTGCTCATGCCTGAAGTGTTACTGTGGTCTCCCAATGCAAATGACCAGTGACCTGCCATGGCAAATCTGTCCTCTGCGGGATTTCTCTCAGGCAGTACCTCAGATATGCCTACACTGGAGTACTTTTCCGCATGATCTCTGCCCTGTCACTTGAGTTTTCTCCCCCTGCCCTTGTACATCTTACCCACCAGCTCTGAGATGCAAGGAAGTACATTTGAGCTTAATAAGGGAGGCTGCAGAGCAGACATACTTGATCAGAGGAAGGGAACATCATCTTACTTTCCTTGCGTGGGGATTGACAAGGTTCACTTTTCTGAGCTTAACTTGAAAGCTGACTTTGTCTGGCATTTATTCTGACCTTTTGTCATCTACTTCAAGGTAAATTAATGTTTGCAGCCTTCCATCATTCAAGTTGGCTTTGGCTTGACATACTGTATCCTCCAGTGTTTCTTGGACTTGACAAAATTGCTTCAAATATTTTTAACTTGTTTTAATGCACTGAGCAACATTTAATGTGTTGTAGCATAAGAATCTTTGATTCAGAATGAACTCTTGGTCTTCATCTCGGGAGGAAGTTTTGCTGCAACGGAGTGAAAATAGTTTCCCATAGGTTTGCCTTGAATGGGATCAGATGCTTACTAAAGGAGCAGTTGTTAGGTAGCGTAGAAAGCTGAAGGAGGATTCAAGCCGAAGTTGTTACTAATTTGTCAGTAAATAAAATGGATGAACCCTGAATACAATCAACATATCGTGAAAAGTTAGAGTGATCAGAAAGGGAGCTTCTTTTTAATTGTTTTTGGTTTTTCTTTCCTTTACGAAGCATTCTGCTTCTGTATTTTCTCCCACCAGGCCTTCTTTCTATGCACTTTTTTTGTTGTTTTTTTTCTCAGTGAAACTTTGCAAACATAGCATATCAGTGGGGGAAGAACTCACATTTTCTTTAATGCGCAGAAACGTAATGACTGTCTCTACTAAATAACCCCTGTTTGTTACATACGCTTTTGTGGATGCCAAAAAGCAGAGCTCTTGCGCTGCTCTCCTGGCTGTTAGGCACCTTGCTAACACAAAAGTTGCAATATATTGCTTATCACTTTCAGCATAATGTAAACTTAGTATTACATAGAAAATAAGGACTGGATTGTTTTCACAAGTGCAAGTCTGCATTGCAAATCTGTTTTAAGGCAATTGGTAGAAATCTGATTGCTTGAGACATGTAAAGCTGGGACTTCTAAGAGGCTCTGACCCAAGGAGAGCACTGGATGATCCACACAGTGCTGTCTCCTACAGCTTTGCTCTACAGGTGACATTTTTTAGCAAGTTGAATTCTGTTGCACCAAGCCCTTTGTGTCTGTAAAAGCTGTAAAAATCTGTTGCTCTGCTTTAGAAGTGCTGGTGGTCACTTCTGTGTTTTCCAGGAATCTGCTGTGATGAGGAAAACAATTAATGCCAGTTACTAGTTCACAGAGAGAGGAGGCTCAGTTGGTCTGTTTTTCACTATGGATTCTTTAGAAAAAAAACAAAGCATGAATATGAACAATAAATGATGTTAAGATGGTTCAGCTAATGACTACGTGTGCTGTGCTTGCTGTGCTCTTAGCATGTGCCTCGCTTCCAGTGCTCAACTGGGCACTATGCTGCTTTCTGTATTCTGTGCAATTACTAGGCTACTTATTTTCCCTTGCAATTAACACTTTGGAGAACCCTTAAGACTGTGCTTTCAAGTTACGGGCTTATAATTACACTTTTTTCAGTGGGTGCCAAACCCAGGTGAAACTAGCAGAGACTTAACAAATAATAGTGAATGGCTATGAAGCTGCTGGTTCCAATTCACGTAGTGACTGACTCAAATGTCCCAAAGCTGCCTTAGGAGCAAGGGCAGATTGTTTTGCATCTTGGGGCACATCTCCTGCATTACCCACAGATGCACTGCAGTGAGCTGAATGGAGGACTGTGTGTGTTGAGCATTGGCCGTGCCTGCAGATGTAGCGCTGCCAATAGGAAGTGCTGGCACGGCTCGGCTGCACAGCCCCAGCTGTTTGTGTGCGCAGCTGCTTCCAGGCTGTCTGGTGCTGTGCTTTTAGTTAGCTTGCATTTAGGACAAGCTTGATTTAGGAAAGCTTACAATATTGAGCATAAAATTTGAGTGAATGGGTTCATTGATTGATCCTGTGTGTTGCTAAGAATGTTTTATCTGACTTGATAAGTGTATCTTAGAGACAATAATATGTAGTAGTGGTGGAGTCTGAGGAGCAAGCAGAGGCAAGTGTTAATAAAGTGTGTTTCCTTTGTATGTTTTCTAGTAAAAGTACTGTTCACACAAATTAAAAACTTAGATGTCCCATATAGCTCGAAGGGTTGTGGACTGTGGCTTTAGAGATCCGTCTGCTGTTGTCTTTCACAGCTCAAAAGTGAAGAATTGATTTGTGTATATGTACTGAAACTTGAAGCTGTTTAACACATTTTTAACATTATAAACAAGAGCTGACATTTCTTACCTGTTCTGCACTTATATGTGACTAAATTTTTGAAGTATTTACTGTTTTTGAAGGATGTTGTATGCATATTGTGCAATTAGTGCACCGTATAAGGAATTCCCTGGTAGCGTTACTTCTGAGGTAGAATGAGAGGAGTCCAGAACTATTCTTTAGTACTCAATCAAATATGTATACGTAAATGCTTATAAAATGTGTTTTAACATAGCAAATTATGTTAAATTGTAGGTAGGCATCTCATTATGCAATGCAGAAATGAATACACTGTGGTGTTCCTGCATAACAACTTCTGTTTGCAGCCAGCTTTGCAGAGCTTTCTTTTAGGTATGGCTTAATTTATTATTCATTAGGTGACCAGAACTCTGCTTCAGAGTTTTATAGAGATATCTGTGACTTACTGTAGGAGTTTTGTTTGGATACAAACTGTTGCTGCATATCTGCTGCCTTTCTGAACACCCACATTCTCTTCCACTGGGCTCTGTGCAGCATCCCTCTGGATTAGGGTCAGCAGTGACTGATGCCCATCTTCTGGGCTGGTCTTACTGCCCCTTTCACAGAAATGGATAGCGTGATCTATCCTTCAAGAGAAGGACTGATACAGCTGCACAAGTAGGACGTTTCTTCTGGTTCATCCTTTTTTGGTATTCAGTATGTTAGTGGACTTGGTAACTGAAACTTAAATAAATGCAGATGGTAAAAGAGCCCAGAGCCTTTGCTCTAGATTACCTTTTCTCTGTCTGTGCTACTGTGGTCTCATTCCTGAAAGCTGTTGCAGGTTCTTCAAGGCTTTTTGTTGTTTNCCCCCCCCCACATAAATGTCCCCATGTACCTCTGGTAATCCTGTATTACATTGCGACTGATTTTTGCATCTCACTTCAAAACATCTTAATCAAGTCCAAGGTATTGAGAAACTTAGAGCCATAGTTAACAGCAGATTTCTTGCAATCTTAGGTCCCTACAGAATGATCAGAAAAAGTGAGTTCTTCTTATACCTGGCTGATTTTCATAACCTTCTATATGATGCATAGTATCAACAAATTGTACAGCAATCTACTATTTCCTGTCAAAGTATTTGATGGTCCTTCTGGAAGACAGATTCAGTGCACACTTAACATTCTATGTGCTACTTCTGTGAATTTTGGAAGTCCCAAACATGATGCATTCTGCAAATGAATGGGTCTCTCTTACTAAACAACTAAACTGTAGAGCTGTCTGCAGCCACTCTCTAGTCTTTAATTCTTCTTCCTATCTGCTCTGCATAGACACGGCACTAAAAAGCAGGAGGTTTTGCTTTCATCTCTCTACTTCTCTCAGTTTATCAAATTATTACAAACTGTTTCTAGAGACTGGGTCCTGGATCAGTGTGAGTCTTGCCACTGCCATGAAACTGAAAAGATGAGGTCTTTATTTGTGAATGCAGTTGAATCGATTTACTCTTAACCAAATTTTTCTTACCTGTATGCTGAAGAGTGGAGAGCTATTTTTCTCCTGACACTGCTTTGCTTGCTTCTTTGGCCATTCAGAAGCTAAAGACCAAGTGAAACGTCTTCTGTGTTTTTGCAGGCAGTTTCTTTGCCACATCATCGTGATGGAAATATTTCTATCAGGCTCTGAATATAAGCAGATGAGATGTTTCAGTTCTAGCAAAAAAATTTTAATGTACTTTCTCTGAGCTTGAAATAACCGTTCCCCATACCCACTTACGATGTGGGCCTCATGTGCCTTATCCTGAACCTTTCTGTTGTAAAGCTGACTGGATTTGTTTCAACATATGTAGCATAAATTCAAGCTGCTGTATCCAGCCACTTTGAAAGCAGCAGTGCAAGTACTAATGTTATTTTTTAGGGACAGTCACTTTTTAGTTTCCCTGTTTCTCTGTGGGTTTTGTGTCTGCAGACCCCATTAACACTGACACTGCCTCTGTCATGCCAACAGAGCTGCTTCTCCTGACCACCAGGCTGCTGTCTCCTTTCATTTGCATCAAGGTTCATGAGACTGCTTCTCTGGGAGAACCTTCTTTCAAGTCCAGATTATTTGGGTGTCAAAACTTCACTTCCTTAGCATTTTTCAGCCTGTTAACCAAGATGTCAGTTTGGTGGGGAGGGAAAGCTACTGCTTTGAGTTACTTTAACTTCCATAACAGTGGCATAGGAGTTAAGCCTTCCTCCAAGCCACTTTCAAATTCTTTATTAGCCTGTATTTAGGGCATAGATCACTGTTAGAAAATACGAACTTCCATTTTTCAAATTCCAGTGTTATGCTTGTTTTCTGGTGCTCTAGGTGCAAGATGGTGCCACGTTGCCTGACTTTTTTCAGTAATAAAGGTCTGCTCCAGTTTGCCTAATCATTTAGATGCATTTAGATTTCCCTGCATAGCAAGGCACTGGATGCATTATCTGTGAATTACTCTGTCTGGCCTTTGGAGTTACCTAAAAATAGATAATAGTGTTTGCTCTTCCTAGTGACGTTGTAACTAACTGTCCTGCAGATGAGAAACCAGGCAAGCTGCGTGTCTTTCCAGACGCTGCTCAAGGTGATGCTGGTGTAGCTCCTGCCATGGAGTTTTCCTTTCTTTACCTTCAGTTCTAGGCTGCCCTGGCTTTGTGCACTTCTGTTCCCCCTGTTTGGGCAGTTTGTGGCTTCCAGCTCCATCACTCTCTCCCTTGGGCAGTAACCCCTCAAATGCTGGATCATTCCTCGCTTCTGCTCTTGCTGACTATGGACAGGGCACCTGGAGGTGCTGTTTCCATTGGAAGGTAGAACTGGGCCTCCTGGGTTTCATGGACTCTTTAGCAATCTTTGTTCTCATAGTTACCCTGCATTCATAAGTAAACAGTAATGTCACCACTGTATGGGAGTGGAGGTTATTTTCCCTATCAGCTGTGTTATGTCTTAAGTCATGTGAGAGTACACGAGTATCCTTTTAATGAACATCCTTAAATTGCCAGTTTACTTTCTGATTTTCGTACATCGGACTAAGTCTCCAAAAAATTTGCTTGCCAGAACTTCCACAAACTTCAGTTTTGCATGCAGGCATTGTCTAAAAAGAAGGCTTTAGGAAGGCTGTTGAGATCTGGACACATAGTTAATGCATTGTTTCTTTGCAGACAGTGTGTGTATTTACTGTGTTGAAGTTTAGCATAGTGAGGATTGCTTAGAGGTTACATGGAAGACACATGTGGCTCTTGCTTTTGCTGTCTCCATCCCACCATCCTTAGGCTTGTGAAGTTCAATAAAGTTAGGATTTGTAAAAGCTGAAAGAGGCAGGTTCAAATTCTGGAAAACCTAGATGATGTCACCAGGAAATCTGACACACAGAGGAAACTGAGAAGGCCAAGATGAAGGCAAGTACATTTCAACATCTTAATGTCCTCTGGCTCAAAATTGAGGAGTAAGAAAAGTACATTATCTCTTCAGTGATGCTACCCTGATGTGGTTGCTGTCAACCAATCCGTAGTGACAGGAATGGGAAAGAAAAATATGGTCATGTGAAATGACTGAGAAAGAAGAGATGGCAGTTCATAAATTTAATATTGTATAAGGCAGTCGTTATGAATCCAGGTACACTGCCTTTGAAATTTCGTCAGTTCTGCTCATGACAGGTTCAAAAACAAAACCACGGCAACTTTGCACATGGTGGTTTGTTTGTAATGCTGCCTTTGTTTGCACTGCAACTGTTTTTCTATAGGTATTGGTCTTGATGATGCCTACAACTTTGTAATCTGACAGTTCTTGGATTACTATCTGTATCTTTTAATCCATACCAATAACTTCTACAAAATTTTGTTTTCCCTTTTTGCCCTATACAACATCTGTATCATCTGATCCAAGTAACGAGTGTTGCTCTGGCTCAGAAAGGTGTGCATGTCTGAGAAGTACTATGCAGAAGCCCTCTTCCTGAACATACTTGGCTGTTAGTTTGCTATTTAACAGTATTACTAGCTAATGAGATTTAAAGGCTAGTTTTGGGCTTTCGCATCAAACAGGGAGGAGTTTCTGGATGGTCTAGAGGAGGATGATGTGATCTTTAGGTGTGCACTTGTCTCAAATATCTTTTGACTCACTGTCTTTAACATTCTTCTCTGCTTTGAGTCTTTGCCTCCTATTTTGTATCCTTGAAATAGCTCGGCCAGCAAAGGTTCCATGTTAGAATAAGGCTTCATGTTAGTAGGTACATGGATGGTGTTGTGGCTGGTGTTAGTTTGGAATGTGCCAAGGAGATCACCCCCACAAGGTTAATCTGGTGTATGATGTCTCAGTGAGAACTGAGGGTGCTCCTTATTGCTTGCCTAGTTTGGAATCAGCTGCTTTGGTCATCTTGGCAGTGATGATGTTAGAGCTTTTAATTAGTGTGATTTCTTTTTGTAGTTCCTTCCAATATGAGCTTGCCTACTGGACTAGCTCATCATATTTCCAGCAAAACAGCAGACTGTTTTCAGACCTCTTGCTGTAGAGACTTCTTGTGAGTCTAGATGTTAGACAGGAAGACAGTACTCATCACAGGAATCATGAACTTGTGTAAGGCGTTTCTTGATTCTGGGCTGACTTCTCGTAAGGTTGCTTCTTCATGTAATTTCTGCTCAGACCATGCTCTGTCCCCCTCTGCTGATTCATTCAGCCTTCCCACAACCATGAAGGTGTTTTGTTAGGGCTTTGTGGTCAGCAGCTTACTTCTCAAATGACAGTGTTTGCTGAAGTTCCTACGTGCTCTCATCAGACTACAGAGATACCGTTCTGCTTTGTCAGTCTGTTACTAAATTAACAGAAGTCTTGGCTGAGATAATACAGGCCCTACAAATTAGCTGGAGAAGTGCAAGTTTAGGCTAAAACCTTTCATTTGTAGGGTCAAGGCTGTTCTCACCTGAGATATTTAGTAAATGAACGAGGAGAAAATCATTAAAACACTGATGTGTCAGAGCTGAGAAACACAGAGACCTTCTGAGCTACCTTTCCCATCCCTGAGACCGTATGTCTGGGTGATGACTGACTGCTGCAAAACTATTGATAATGTGATGGATTACATTCAGTCCTTTGCTAAAAAGCATTTGAAATACCAGGTTTGAAGATGAAACATCGGATTCACTTGTCAATAAATCATCGAGAATTCTGGACACACAGGCACCTATTATCAGATGCTTCAAATGTTCTGATTGCTGACTGCAAAAAATGGTTTGCTATCCTCCTTTCATTCCTTGTGGCCCCTGAGTACCTCAGGATCTTCAAGCTGGAAGCTCCAATACCAAGCTCAGTTTTTCTCTTCCTGAATGGAGACGAGTCCAGTTCTGCTGGGCATCCTGGGTTAGAACTTAGCCTCCTGCTGCTTTCTCTGTTACACTTTATCTCAGTCTCTTTGGGAGATAAAAACGAAGTTCTATTGTCTTTTCTAGCTCAGCTGTTAGAGCATCTTAGTTCCGGGTAGGGTAAAGAAAGCTCCCTTTCCCACTGTTCATACAGAGCAGAGCACACCTCTTCTCCCCAGCACCCTGTGCCCTGACTGCCTGACTGAGCTTATGCAGAAGTGACCTAATGCTGCTTGCGTTGCTGTATGGCAGAGCCATTTTTTCAGATGTACCTGCTGGTCTTTTCTCTGGACAAGCAGCTCATCCCGTCTGTTGTAGGCTGGGGAGCAGAGTGTGGTGTTCTCCAAAGTTACATGATGGCTGGCTGCTGACACGGGTTGGAGAGGCAGAGTCAGGCTGTTGCATGGAGTCTGCTGGGGAGGGAAATCTGAGTGCTGGCAGTGAGAACTGCAGAGACCACGTCCTCTGGCAGTACCGGGAGACTTCAGTTCTTTGTGTGTTTCATACGTTCTGCTACCTGCTGTCAGCCCACAAAGGGCTGTTTTTGTGTTTTTGTACAGGGCTCTTGCTCAACTGCCTTACAAGTAATGGCGTTAGCTAGTGTTCTGAAGGCTTGAGGAAGGGGTCTTATGTGAGCTGCAGTGTGAGGACTTCATTTTTTCTGTTTACAGTATTAGGTCCTACGATTTTTTTTGTCTTAACCCTTCTCAGTATCTCTGTAGTGATTTCAAAAGGTTTAGAGGATAAATCATTAACAATCCTAATGAGGAGTGCTTAGTTAGAAGGGTCATAACAGAGCAGATCGGGGAGGGTGGTGTTTGGGCCCTTTAAGCAATGTGCACGTTGCAAAGCATCTGAATGGCTGCGAAGACAGCTGCAGATACTGTACAACAGCTAAAAATGGCACATGTGTGGATGTGTTCAGCTTTGGTTTTGCCTGACCGGTCCCCTCGTACATATTTGATGTGCCTATAATGCTGCCTGTAATTCGGTGTCCTGTAAGAATTTGAATGTGTATGTTAAATATTAGAACAGCTGTGTCTAAAAATAGAATCGTTTCCCCCCCTCCCCCCCAGTGTTGAACTTGATTTTCTTCTGACGCGATCACAAGACTGCTGCTGCAGTAGGGGCTTAATGCTATTTACGTCGTCATTTGACATAGCAACATCTCTCCGGGGATTTTCAAACAATGCAGCTGTTCACGAGAGATGAAGGGGCTGAGAGAGGGGAGAGGGAAAGGAGGAGAACTGATCCCATCTGCCATTAGGGATATTGCGGGGGGGTGGGGAGCAGCCCAGCGAGTTCAGGGGATTCATGATTCTGCATGAATGGACGGCAGCATCACGGGAGCTGCGGCTTTCCCTGAATGGCAAAGAGCATCACGGGAAGCGGGCTGCTCCTAATCTTTTTGTGAATGATTCTTTTCCTTCAAATTGACACTACTTTTATGAATGGCCGTGGGGGCAAAATGCTGCAAAAGCCTTCTTCGGATGGATGCAGAGCACTTAAGGAATGGGGTGGAATCTGGGCGCAGCAAACTTCTGAAATGCTTCACTGTTAGGCTGCTGTTTCGTCCTTTGAAGTCCAAGAGGACATTGTACTGACATTAATTAAGTGTAATTAATTTGGCTTGATGGAAGCAGAATTGTTCCTTCTATGAGGCGTTTTTAGTACTTACTTCCCTTTTCTGTTTCGAAATGCGGTTGGTTATATGTATTTTTCCCATTCCATTAGGGAAGGAGATAAAAGCACATCAGAACGGTTTAAGAATGATTGAACTTGCAGTTCTCCTCTTGTTCACCCACACGTTCCCTTTGTGCTTGAAATGCTGAATATTTAAAACATTTTATGGCATCAGAATTGAAAATGGAAATGAGGGGCAATAAAGAATTGGTTTGCTCGATCTGAAGCAACTCATTTACCATTTGCCTTAGGTGGGAAAGTAGCGTCCTTGTCAAGTTGTACTTGGATGCTGTTGTGTATGTACGTTTCCTGATTTCAGCATTTTCTGCCTTCTGTGCAAACCTGTATAATTTGTTTTCTTGCCATCTTCACGGTCCTTACAAACAAAACGTGCTGAATCATTTGAGAATTAATGTTCTCACCAGAAGTAGCTTAACACTGCAAACTTCTTGAACGGGTTACGTTGAAATTCAAGGATTCCTGTTGAAGAAGCAAAGATGTTTCTGGGTGATATTAGCTACTCAAAATGTTGTTTTACAAAGCCATAACTGACAGAGTTTTAGTGTTTGAATGCTAATTCAGCTGTTTCCAATTTATTGTTTAACCCTTTTCTTTTTCTAGAGGAGAAGTACAAAGTGGAAACAAAAGTTATTGTGGCGGACTTTGGAGAGAGAGAAGACATTTACAACAGAATCAAAGTGGGACTGGAAGGCCTGGAGATTGGCGTTTTGGGTTTGTGTTTCATCTCTACAAATCCCTCACGCTGTGTTTTGTCCCAGCGTGCTTCTGGCTTGTTCACATTTGGAAGTTTATTGAAAGCGATTCACAGAAGCTGATGGCTTGCCTAACTAAAACTATGTCACTGTGTGCTCAATATGTTTTCTTAGTATCCTCATGGTGTGCTGCACAAACCACTGCTTTCATGTGTGCTCAGGTTCTAGGACCAGAGGCTTATTGGGTGTCTTTGATGCATTATTATACAGTTACTAAAGGCTCCTTCAGCTCGTGACTGCATGCACAGTTATTTGACCCTGTGTCATCTCAGAATCTGAGCTAGCTCCAGATACTTAGACTGAACTTCACAGCAGAGTCCTTTGGGAGAACGGTTAACTTTTAATTAAGAGCTGTTGAAATTCAATCATTAGAATATAGCATCAAGTAAATGACTCTTGCTCCAAAAGTTCTGAGTGCATTCAGGTGGTGGTGGGGAGCTGCTGGTGTTCTGCTGGCACGGCCTGTGGTAGCACAGAGCTGTAGGTTCTGCAGGAGTCCTTGAGAAGACATGGTGATCCCTCCAGGTGTATTGCAGGGTGTAGAGCTGAAGTGCCACAAGTCAAAAGGAACTGGCATAAAGCGATTTACCTGACTTCTACCTGAACTGTGGGGCAAAGGCAGTTTCCTATCGGTTTTCTGGTTTATTCTGTAGAAGCACATATACAAGTGCATAACCTATATTTCTACAGTTCTTCTGAATGGGAATGAGAACTCGTGGTGCTAAACATAAGCCATGACATTTTTATCAAGTCCTGTGGCTCAGATGCCTGTCAGTATATGTCATCTGTTGAAGTCATTTTGGTGGTACAAAACTCATTTGACTAACCTGAAGTGCAGTAATTGGAACCAGGACTATTTTTTTTTAAAGCATATTTCAAAATAAATTTGTCACACATGATAATACAGAAGCTGAGCTTTGCTTCTTATAGATGGGTCTTGTTTAATCATGCCTGTAAATAATGCCCCCAAAACATTATTCATAAAAACTCAATGTAAAAATGCAGTTGTTAAGCGATAAAGCACGGAACATTCCCGGATACTTCTGACAGATTTGAGTGTGTGCAACTCATGACGTCCAGCATTTAATTACTATAAACATTCAAATCCCCCTAAAATCAAGTAACAGTAAGTGCCAGCATCTCCACAACATGTTGCACGTAGAGTGGTTTGCTCTGGATGCCTTGATTTTCCCCTTCTGAAGGAAAAAATTTCCAAATAAGCTTTGAGGATTAAAATTAATGTTTGTTCCTATCTGTCCTTAAGTAATTGTTAGAGAATAGTGAACCTGTTTACTATGTGAGGTGTGTATCCAAACTGAAAGAGCTTCTGTTTGTTAGACACGATAAAGTTATGGTGATGCATGGAATCGTGGAAATTGGACTTTTTATAGACTTTGGGCACTAAAGCAGTGAATGTGTTTCAAGTTGTGTAAGCTTATTACAGGAAAACGACACTCCTGAAGCAGAGCCTGCTTCTCTCTTTTATTTGCACAAGCACCTTGACTAGAAGCATGATAAAAATAGCACCAAAATGCTGGAGAGTTGTGTGCTCTCTAGCTGAGCTCTTTCACCATCTCCTTGCAGCACTGGCCAGCGCAGGTTTACAGACATGTTTTTTCTAACTAAGCAGGACATTCACTACCAATTTTAGTAGGTCTCATGCTCAAGATCATCGGATTATGTGATACATAGGGTTTTTCTCTTTCTCTAGCTATAGCTGCATTAACCAAAACCACTTGTCAGCATGATTTTTTCAGCACAGACTATGGGTAGTCTGGAAGGATGATATTTTAATTTCTCGTGGCAATTGATTTCATGCTTTATTGCCTTGTATTTTAAATACTGTAGCTTTTTTATGATCTGGAATATAGCTTTTACTACTCTGCGTTTCGCATGTTTTTGTAAGGAAGGAGTGGGTTTCAATGAGAACGACCATGAGGGATGGGTTCTCAGGTTACAGCGTATTTTCCTCTTTTGGTCTCATCTAGAGCAATAGCTGTGAGAACCCTTGGTGCTGTAACACAGTTGCTGGTGACCTACGGGAGATTATTTTTGAACCTTGCACTCAGACACAGGTGTCTCCACCTATATGGCTGGAGATGGAGCTTCTGATTATATAGTTGCACAGAGTTGAACTAAAGTACTTACAGATTGGAATCCTTGTAAACTTCTTATTTGGAAGCTTCTTCTCACCCACGTACGGAGGCTAAAAGAGTTTGCATAATGTTTTTGCTGTGTGTTCAAAACAGCGTCTGTCAGTGACTTCGAACATGTGCTAGCTACAGCAATATGTTAAACAAGCAGAGGTGGGAAATCTTTCTTTTGCTCTTCTTAAATCTCTATGAGTCTCAAAAAGAGTTAGAGCTGGGCAGTTATCGTGCCCTGTTCTTATCCAGATCTTCTGAGGTAAAATATGCCTTCACAAACTGCAAATTGATCTTTTGTAAAAAATCAATATATAAATCTGTTCCAAACTGCAGCAAAATATGATCTGGTAAGAAAACATGATGGCTAAGGCTGTAAGGGTACGTATCTGGGTGGCAGTTTCTAGTAGTTGGTGTGAATTTTGAGTGACTGTCTCTGTAGCATGGGTCATGTGCAGTGTGCTGGTTTTGGAAGGAGCAGCCAAGGGCAGTCCCAAAGCTCTGCCACAGTTTATAGCAAACATCCTTTTCAAAGAGAGAAACTGAAAAATAGCTTAATTTAGGATGAAAATTAGGAAAATACCTTCTGGCTTGCTCTGGAAATAGTAAGATTGGACCTTCCTCCTTTTTAAACTTTTCTCTCTAAATATAGCAAATGTCTGCTGGGAATTTGCCAAACTCCCTGTAAACCTTTGTAAAGGTCATCCAAAAGTTGAAATTTTAATCACAACCTGACTAATCAGCTAAGGGTTTCCATAAATACATGAAGAGATCTGGGCTAGAAGTGCTGTCCTTTGAGTGGATTCCTGAATGAAGCTGGCGAACTTCTGCCAGAATCCCTTCTGCCTGTTGCCTGTATGTCCAGAATGTCTTGTGATGCTTACATACCCTTCAGGTTGGGTGTTAAAATGAGGGCTTTTGGCAGAGGTGTAGGGGCTTTAAAAAAAAAAAACCCAAACCGAAACCCAACCAACTACCACACAAAAAAGGGCATCAGTACCGCTGAGCCTTGTTTCTTACTCTACTGCTGCCCTAGAGGTGAGCAGTACTGCTGAGCTTATAGAGCACTTCAGGATTCTCTGGGGTGTAAGACACTATAGAAATGTAAAGTGTTGCCACAGCAACCAAATGTCACAAGTTTCACTTGCGTAAGATGAACAACAGATACTTAAAAAGCGGAGATCCCATTTGCTTGGTTGGTTTGGTTTTTTTGTTTTTTTTTTGTTCTCCATACCAATACGCTCTATTAAGTTTGAAGAAACTGAGACTGCAGAGCTGCATTGTTCTCTGATGATACCAGAAGTTTAGCGCTACTTGGGGTGAGGCTGGAGGATGAGCGCTGGGTTCTGGTCTTAGAATAAAACCTTGCCAGTTGCAAGTGTTGCTCAGGAAAAAAATCAGTTTTTGGTAATTAATATATTCTCTCAGTTAATTTGTAATGCTGCCGGTGGGGACGGGTTGTGCAGATGTGAGGAGCATGAGGGTATGACTGGGAGAGTGATGTGCTGCAGTGGATCTCTGTGTAGTGAGCTGCGAGCCCAGGGAAGGCAAACCAGGAACCATTTCTAAAGGCAGAGACTCTGTCAAAAACACAGGCTGCTTAATGTACGCAGCCTGTCATTAAAGTGATTTCTCCTCGCTGTGAGCCGTGCCTCCTCCTTCCCCCAGCTTCTCGGAGAGCTCAGCCACGCCTGGGCTCTTGCTGCCACCTACTGTCCTCTGCTCGTCTCCTCCTGTCCTTTCCTGTCCTCTTTTGTCCTCTCCTCTCCTTTTGGGAAGCAGGGTAATTCCTTCCCAATGCTCTCCTGGGCCAAAAAGCCCACCGTGCACGTTGTTTTTCTTCACTACCCTAAGACTGAGGAAAGTGTTGGAGCATGTCCCTAGGTCATCCTGAACCTGCACACCTTGCAACATGTGAGGAAGGGGGCCAATGTCTAAAATAAGTTTTGAGGGAACTTACTGTTGGGATGTTTCTTCTACCTTATTTTTGCTTGGTTTGTGTCAAACAGCCCCACTGAATGTCTTGCCAGCAACTGGGAGCTCTTCGTGGGGCTGCAGGGTGCTCAGGGTGCCAGTGCTCAAACTGCCTGAGGAGTGACATTCTCACATTCAGAATGGCTCATGTTTTTGTTCCAGAGTTCTGCTTGTGTGTACTTACAGTTAAGGAAACGTGACTAGAAAGGTTATACGATTCAGATGCAGCAGTTTAAGAGTACTATAGAACATCAGTAGTCAAATATTTGAAGCAATTTACATAAAAACTTCTTGCTTTCATTTCAGTAAACAACGTGGGAATTTCATATTCTTATCCGGAATACTTTCTTGATGTTCCAGACCTGGATAAAGTGAGTGATTTTTTTTTTTTTTCCGTTACTTTCCAGTGTTCTCGATGTTTGTTCTCTCTACTCAATGGATAAGGCAAAAGTATTTAGGTTTGGTCGAAGTACCCCCAAACAGCAACGTTTCCTGATTAGAAAGCATTCCAGAAGGGTTCTTAGAGGTTTACGTAAGCAACATGAGCTGCTTTAGCAGGTGGGATGTTCTTTTAAGAGATTGAAGGGATGTAAGTAACTTCTTGAATGGAAGCTGCCTATTCCAGAACACTGACTGTAAACTTAAGTAGGGCCAGAGGATACATTTTGTACTGTAGAAACAGTTGTGGTTGACTCGAGTACTTTGTAATCATTGGTTTTGAACACTTTCACCATGACTTTGTTTCCAAACTCTCTGTAGCTCACTGTATCCATTGTGGGGTTCTGCTCTCTGCTTCAGTGTTAGTGAATGTATCTCTTGGGGCTTTTGTCTTGTACACCATCCACTAAACTTCATAACACGTATAGCAAACAAATAAAATAAAATTAACCTGATAAATGAACTTACGTGACTAAAGCAGTGTTATAAAATGATGAAGAGCAAAATATGAACACAAATATGTGGACATATGACTGAAATACCAGAATTTACTGAAGTTCACAAGTACTGCGAATGGTGTGAGGAAATGCAATGTCAAAGTGATATATCTGTGTTCTTTATTAGTGTGAGTCCCTAATCAGAAATAAAATTTGGCCAAAGCAATTCAGAGAGTGCTTTAAAATTCTGTCGCAACTCCTGATACTGAAGCAAGAAGGCATGGAGTAAAGCTGGATGTGGATGTAGAAGAGTGAGGTTTAATTTATCCCAGCAGTTGCAAACCAGGCAGTATGTAAATATTGTTCAAATAACTTAAAACAAAACATAATGCAAATCGTTGTTTTCTTGCAGATGATCGACCAAATGATCAACATTAACATCATGTCTGTCTGTAAGGTAAGCGCCCTGCTGCCAGCACTTATTCCTGAAATCCTAATTCAAACAATTCAAATTCAGTTGTCCAAAGCATTGCTTTCTCCTATTGGACCACGGATTCACTTTTTATCTTAGTGTAACTCAGAATTTATGATTCTTGCAGCAGATTATTCAGATTGTTATTGAAATACAATTTGTTACAAAGATAATTCTTAGCTATTTAGGAGAGCGTGATACGTACACAAAACAGAGCTTCTTTATGATTATTGTTCTGGTCCTTCCTGTAAATCTTTAATTCTTCTTCTGTGTCTCTGTTCCTTGAGGTAAGCACCCTGACCGCTGCATATGTAAGGCTTTTGTACACTGTTGTAAGAAAGCAGAGTTATACTTACTGTGAAATGGAAACCCAAATTTACAGAACTGTGTGCTAACTTTTGAAATAAAATCCTTTCCCTTTTCTATATATATATATTTGTTGTTGTTGTTGGGAAGAAATGAATAGCACTTCAGGCTAAAAAGTGTAACTGTTGCCTTTATTAAAATGAGGTCCATTCACAAAACACTTTTTCATCCTGATATTTCAAAGCTGAACCGTGGCCAGAGCAAATGGCAGCTGCTTAACATGACACAGGGAGTCAATTACTGTGTTAGCAGACAGTGCTGCAGAAACTCCTTGTGATTATTCACTGCTAAGCCTCAACTTTTTCTTCTGCATGATAAAAAGTTTGCATCCCCAGTAGCTGAGGCTTAACCTTTTGCCTCCTAGCCCAAATGTTAGGTGCTTCGAAGGTGACTTGAAAGATTTGACTTGCTTGCACCTGTTCTGATGAGGTCAAGTACTGAATTCATTTAGTATGGTGCTCTCAGGGAGCTGAAAATGTAGGTGTCTTGTTGCCATGTGAGTAGGCTCAGGACCTCTGAAAATAAGCCCTCTGTAGGATTTGTGCACCTCGGTTAAACAACAGCAAACAGTGAAGAGCACAGCCCTTGCATTACTGAATGGTATTGTTGATGTCAGTTTGCTGCTCTCACTTTCCTGTGTATTTATGTGGCACATTAGAACAACTTGTTATGAAGTTAGAAATGTTATTAGGTTGGTTCTTCTGCAACTTTTCTGCTGAAAACACAGCAAACCTGACGAACTCCAATTTCTGTTAATTGAGGTTTGTGGCCCATGGGTCTTGCTGTGCACCTACAAGATTTGCACCAGGAAAGGCAGTTGTTAGTGGGCACCTTTTACTGTTTCTCTTACAGAAGCCATTTAGCAGACAGTCCCCCCCCCGCCATTATTAACACAGTAACACCAGGTGTAATCTGCAAACTGCTACGGTGTGACACCTGTGCTGCGCCAGCAGAGGGAGTGCACTATTCAGTGATTAAAGAATTTGGGGGTGTCGATCCTCCTGGAAACATTTGGTCAGAACAGAAGAGTTAGAGCTGAACTACTTTAATAAGTTTTTCTGAAGATGATAGACTGCAATAATTTGAGGTCTGCTTTGTTGGCTATTCTAAAATTCTAGAGAGATGCAGCCAGATTATCTGGTTTCCAGAATGAACTAGTGCTGCTTTGTGGCTTGTTTCTCTGTGTTTATAATCAGTGATGTTCAACTGCAGTTAGCAAATGTATGATTTAGTTTCTGGTAAATTTTGTGTTGTGTCAGCCTCTTCACATTATAATGTGGTTGTACCCACGCATGTAAAAACTTATTATCTGGTTCCATGAAACCTAGTGTATGTTAGTGCTTTTCAGTTTGTTTGAAAACTTTCCTTGACCATGAGCAGCTCATGCTACTGGGTATAATCGCAGCCTGAGCATAAGCTTCCAGGCTTGAAAATGTTCTTCTTGCATGAGCCTGTTGTGTAATTAAACAGTAGGCATGCCAGATGCTTACTGTTTTGGGGAGAGGAGCACATTAGAGATATGTACCATCTGTAAGTCTTTTTTTCCTTTCCTTTCCTTTTTTTTTTTTTTTTTTTTTTTCAGGAGAACCCATAGAAATAGAGGAAAAAGTAATTTTAGGAAAAATCTGTGTGCTTTCACCTAGATTTTTGGGACAGAATCCCACAAGCATTTAGTTTGGTGTTTAATGGAGATATCACCTTATCACTTCTTGTCCAAGAGTGTATGTTTGTGTCTCGTTTTAAAAAAAAATGAAGTAAATCTCCCTTCTTGCATGATAAAATCATGAAGTTCACCTTGCAGGATAAATTAACAGCCTGTTTAACCTTTTTTTTCAGTAGTAAAGTTAATAATGCAGTGTAACTTCCCCTAATGTTTGAGAACACGTATCCTGTCACAGGATACTAAGTATGTGAGAAACAAATGGTGAGCGTGTTGTCTCTGTTTGCAGTATCACAGTATACTAATTGCATTGGGAGTGTGGCATAAACGTGTGCTCTGAAAAATGAGTGGGACTAAATAGTTGAGGGGGTGCTGGCTTAGCACTTGATTAAGCAAGGAGCTGAATTGGTTTGAAAGCCATTATGTTGTAGGGGGAATGTGGTTTTCAGGCTTACACGCCAGACTTGAGTTGGAAATTGGCATTATCAGAAGAAGGGCGAGAGTAAATGACATGCACGTACATGCCTTGGTGTCTGTGCTGATCTTTGCCATCATCGCCTTATTTATGTTCTATACTGAGTGTTAAATAGAAAAGGACAACAGGCCTACAAGGTCAAGATTTTTATTCATTACTGTATTTGAGAGTCTTATAATTTGCTTAAAACTTCAAAAAACCATCAATACTCTATGTTGAACTGAGATGTGGTGTCAGCTGCCTCTTAGTGGAAGAGAAAGGTGAATTGCACCAAGTTGTGAACACCTGGCAAGACAAGGGAGCAACTCTAAGCAATGCCAGAGAAGTCTAAAATGGAGTTTGAGAGAAAAGCAAATAGCAACCTATGCAAAACTGAAAGGAGGAGGAGCAGCTAGTCTGTCTGAGAAAGGGGAAAAGTTCTTTTGTAGGCCTGTGCATAGAATGGTTGCATTTGTTGTGTATTGGAAAGGATAATATCAAGCAGAACATATTTCTGAGGGAAGTGGCAACACTGGCTTTCGAGAAGGGAGGTGTGTGTGCGTATACCTTACCTCTGGTCAAGGGATAACTTTTACATTTATATTCAAAGTCATAATGGAAGGGGGAGCTGATGACTTAGCCAAGAAGATAATGCACGTTTGTAGCAGAGAAGCACAGTTGCCAACACTTGGAAGGGAAGTAAGTGTACTGTGAAGGTGGTCATGAGTATCATTGAAATGATCCTGAGGGTCCTGAGGGAGAAATTAGATGCTGCAGTTTCCCACCTTGCTGACTTTGAACCTAAGAGCATGATACACAGCCAAGTGGGACAAGGGAAATGCAGCTGTGACAAATACGTTGCAGCAATGGTGAAGGAAGCACTTAGGATTTTTCTTCTGAGTACAAACAACAATGTGAAATTTAGGAAAACCTGGAGTTATGTGTTGGTTGGGTTTTTGTTGTTATGTTTTGTTTTTTGTTTTGTGTTGGGTGGTTTTTTTTGTTCTTTTTTTTTTTTTTTTTTAGATTTGGGGTTAGACAAATACAGGTTCCAATCTTGAAAGCAGAAAGAGAGGGAAGTGCTCAGCTGGGGAACTGTACTTGGAAGCTGGACACTGAAAGCTTGAGATTCTAATGCAAAAAACTCTCTCCTAGAAATGTTGTTCAATGGAAAGTCACTGACAATGGACAGGGCTTGCAGCATATTAAGTTCATAGTTCCCTTTGTATATCCTGTGCCCCTTTTTGCTTACTGACTTTGCCACATAGATTATTGCTGTATTGCTTATTTTCTGTAGAACTGACGTTAGTTTTACCCCAAGCTGAACAAGAATGGTTTTTGTTTGTAAAAAGTGGCAGGTACGAGCTGCATTAAGAAGTTATTTTTGAGAGAGATGCATTAGAAGAACTTAATAGTAGATGCTGATAAAAGCATTCATGATCAATTTAACTAATAGTGCAGGAATACAGTTCCCTGGTTCCGTTACAGTAAGATCTACATGTGAGAGGTGCATGGGCACAGCGTCAGTTAGCTATTTGTGAGGTGGCTGAGTGTTTGTGTGAGGCAGGGCTGTATTATTTTTATCTACCAAAACAAAGGAACAAGACACCAAACTCTTTGGCAGTTTAACTTAGAGGTTTACCTGTGTGTGTGTGAAATATTGAAAAACAAGCAGAAAAACACCAACTACTAGTATTTAACAGTTGTGTGCAATATGTTTTACCAATCTATACAAGCTGTAAAGTATTGACAGCTTCTGACACTAAGAAGTCTGTCTGGAGCAAATTTTTCTGGCACACGCATGCACATACATTCACACTCTGCTCTAATTCAAACTTTCAGAAAGAAATAAGGAATTTGTTTGTATAAGTAGGCAGGTTTTCTATAGCTTAGTGTCTGGCTACTCTGTCTGAAACTACCCTAGCCTTCAGTCTCTTGGAGCTTTCATGAGTTCAACTACAGCACACGTATTTCTGTGAAAATAAGCATTTCATTCAGAAAGCTGGGATGAGTTCAGTATCCACCAGCCAAAGGCAATCTTCTTAGGATAGTTCCCAACCTCTCCTTTTTGTTTCCTACCACTTTCTCCTTTATTAGGTTGCTTTCAGAGAAAGAAGTATTCACATAGATTTCTCCCTTGTCCTACACATGAAGTCCTGTGGACTCAGACTTGCAATGCATTGGTATTTATTAAATTGTCATCATTGCAGAACTGTATATCTATAAGTCAGACCAAGCAAAACATTTGGATTCTTTATCTGGGACACATGTATTCAATTCTAGATCTATTCGTTGTTGAACTGCTTGTTTTGGAGTTGCATGTCTGAAGTTATAGCTGTTGAAGACAAGGATGTTAGCCAGTTTGGCTCTTTTGGATAAAGATCGTGCAAGCAATTATTGGATGCAATCATGAGTGGTAGAAATTCATTTTTGCTAAAGCTCGTTTTCTTTGAATTAATGCTGGAGCCATTTTATGTGTGTGTACAATGTAGAGATTTGCCAGATAATCTGAAAATGCCTACAGAATGCTTTGCCAGCATTTTTACAGTAGTGTTCTTGCATTACCGGGACAGCCTTAGTATGTACTTGGCTGGGTGAGGTGAGACTGACTCAAAGGGCTGCCTTCTGTTACTTAGTTTTTTCTTTAAAAAAAAAAGAAAACGCAGGGGTTTTTTTTGCACAAAGATACTGAATATTCATGTATCTCTTTTGACATGTTGCAAGATGTAAATACAGACAGGAAAAACAGTTTTGCCTTTTTTGACAGATTTTTGAAGTTCTCTCAAAATACTCATTTTAATGGAGACAAATGGAGGTGATGTTGAGTATGAAATCTGGTTTTGCCATCAATGTTTTTTGAGGGTGGGGATTCGCTTGCCCATCCAGCTGAACTCTGGACACAGATGGTGTAACACAAAGCTGCAGGGGAGAGCGTTTGTGATTTCCACTTGTCATGTACCTACTGTAATGTCTCAGCTGTCATTGGCTTCATCATTCTTAATTTGTATCAATCAGACATTAATCATTGTAGCTTTTTTGTGTGTACTGTCTCATTCGGATATCAGTAGCGACCAGAAATTTTGTAATATGCTAAGTTAGAGCTGTTTGGTGGCTTACAGTTGGGATTGAGACCCTAAATGCATGAGCAGGGACTTATGACTAAAAGTTTCAAACGTGGTCCGCTCAGTATTACAATGGAGCTGCTGTACTAATTTTTCAAACCATTTTTGGGTTGCCTAAGGGGAGGCAATTACAATCCATGTCCCCATGTCAATCTGTGAAAACTGTATGCAGCATTATCTTACCCTGACAGTCGAGAAGCAGTATGCCACTTTTTGCCAAGAGATCTGTGGTAGAGATCATAAAGCTTGTACCAGATAAAAGATCTGCCATTCTTGAGCTGGTCTTAAAATCAGCCAGAATCATTCATTATCCTTTAATATTAAAATGGGTATTTTCACATTTCTTTTGAAGTACTAGTGTGTGAGAAAGCTCGTGCACAGTTAGAGTTCGTTTTGAAGTTGCATCAGACCTAGTTAGCTTGGTGATGTTTACCACCTCAGGAAAAACTTAGTTTGACTTCTGCAGCAGTGCTGGGAGTTGCGTGTGTCAACAGCCCACACTATGACTGCTCAACCCCTGCGTGTGCAATGCCCTGTCATAGCTGTCGTGCAGTGTATCTGATAGTCTGAGAGTTCACAATTAAAAAATAAAATCAAAACCAGATTCCACCCTATGTAAGTGTTCGTGCAACAGTAATACTAACATCGCTTGCTACAGTAAGTCAGTTTTTTTTTCTTTTATTAAAAGTGCTTACAGATGTTTTGTTTTCCTCTATATGCTGATTTTTTTTTTTTTCCACCTCCATTATTTCTCCAAAGTTTCATGTTTTAATCTATCAAGGTAATTTGGTATTAGTGGGAATACTGCTATATTTTGGTGTCATCAAGCATTTTGATTTGTTTGGAAAATATTTCTGTTTAAAGATGTGAAAAGTGATAATTTATATTTCTGATCTGTCTTTGGTGTCAGTCACGATGCTTGCAAACAGGGTTGGTTGGGAGCAGGGTAGTATTTGGCAGAAACTGAACTTTGACTATATTATTTTTAACAGGCAGCAATTTTGGGTTCAGTTCATAGTTAAGGATGGTAACAGTTAGTATTAGAAGGACTAGTTTTTCTTGCAAATTGAAAATTCATCTAAGTTTGGGTTAGTGCTTTGTTTCCCTTGCCAGAGCTGCTGGGTCTGCCCTTGGGAAGCTAGTTTTAGGATTACAGCTCTGGAGGGTCTTTCAACTAGGTTATAGACGGATTGCTCACAGCCGTGGTGAAGGCAGAATCTGCAGAGCAGTGGGGAAGTTTTCCTCAGCACAGGGAAAATTTTCATAGTGCAGTTACCTGTGTAATCAGCAAAGTAAGGTTCTAGGCTCTTAAATGCTTTCTGTATGCAACGTAATATTTATAGCAAGCTGCTGAAAAACTATGGCTATTCAGAACTTGGTATGAAGCAGCGCCCTAGAAGCTCGTTTTCTGCGTGCTTGTCACAGTAGTACTCTTACACAAAGGCAGCCCTTGGTCAGAAGCAAACTAAACTTCTTTTGCCTGCCTTCAAACAGTAATGGTTCTTACTATGTTAATGCTGGTAAGCTTTAATGTACTTTATTCTAAAATAAAGGAAATATGTTGGAGCAGTGAGTTGTATTGACATGGTTACCAGAGCTAGAATACTCCAATGCTTTTGTCCAGTGCTCTTGCTGCTCCACAATTTAAATTGTTTTTAATTTAAAATCAGCAGTTTAGTAAGACTAGCTAAAATGCGTTGACACAGATGGTAAATTTAGTCAATCATAAGAAATATAGATGCCTTTTCTGGGGAGAGAAAGATCATAAACATATCATAGTACTCTGGTGTTTCCATCTTCTTTAGAAGCCATGGATGCTGCAGGGTGGTGGAGGCATTTTTATTTATTCTTATTGCTCTTATTGTACTTATGCTGCTAGCTGGCTCGGTTCACCAGTTCCAGTACACACACTGCTTGACAGAGCCAAGTTATCCAGGTAGAATAAAAATAAACTGCCTACGCAAAGTATGGTCTCTGCTTCCCCGAGCTGTGGCTGGGGTGGAGGGGGTGGCAGCTGCTTCTGGGAGGAAGGGAGGCTTCCCTGTCGCTGGCTATGTGGTGCCTGTATTCTCAGCCATCACGAATGTTTTCTTTTTGCAGATGACACGATTGGTGCTGCCCGGCATGCTGGAAAGGTGAGTCACACTACCACTATCCAGACAAAGTCATCATTATTTATAGGGGAGAATCCTTTCTTGAAAAATTCATTACTGTGACTAATCAGCCTGGTCTCCATGTTTTAATGGCAGAGTAATGCTGGGTGAGTCACGCTGATGGTGCATGAATCATCAGACGGTGGAAGCCTTTTCCACTCGATTCCCTTTTTATTTTTCCTCTCCCTTCTCCACTGTTGTGGTGATTCCTTTTAGAACAGAATTAAAAAGCCCGTCTGACTCATCAGCACTAACTCAACAACCTGCTATTCTGAGGGGGTGGTTACAGTTCCTGGGAATAACCTTCTTAAGGCTATTTCTCTAAGTCATTGTAAGTAAAATGGATGCAAAGAGTATGTTCTCATTATACAGTACGAGGTATATTGAGGAAAGTCTGTGATCATTTGGTGAAGTAGAATTGGAGACCAGCTCTTTAAAAAAGGAGTTAATGCACACCACTGTCACTGTGGAAGATGTGTACTGACTTCCTAGGCAGCTCCTGGGTGAAACTAAAGGCACCCAGGTACGGTGCGGTCCCTCCAGGCTGTTCTCTAGTTGATGTTGACTGTTGCAGGATGTTTGCTGTCTGCTGCAGCACTAACCCTGGCTCGCGGGGGTTGCTTTAGGTTAAAGCTGAGCTGCACTCACAATAAAAAAATAAAAACAAAACAAAACAAAAAAAACAACTGGAGCAGTGGGGCACAGGTAAACCTCACAAGGTTCAGCAAATCCAACTGCAAGCTCTTGCAACCCTTACTACCAATACAAGCTGGGGGATGAAAGGATTGAGTGCAACCCTGCCGAAAAAGACCTGGGGGGTATTGGTGGATGGGAAGCTGGACACAAGCCAGCAATGTGCCCTCACAGCCCAGAAAGCCAACTGTATCCTGGGCTGTGCCAAAAGAAGCACGGTCAACAGGTTGAGGGAGTTGTCCTGCCCCTCTACCCCGCACTGGTGAGGCCTCACCTGGAGTACTGCGTCCAGATGTGGAGTCCTAAATACAGGAGAGACATGGACCTGTTGGAGGGTGTCCCGAGGAGGGCCACAAAAATGATCCAAGAGATGGAACACCTACTCTACAAGGTCAGGAGGGAGCTGGGGCTGTTCAGCCTGGAGAAGAGAAGGCTCTGAGGTGATCTGATAGTGGCCTTTCAGTATCTAAAGGGGAGCTAGAGGAAAGGAGGAGACAGACTCTTCAGCAGTGTCTGTGGTGATAGAACAAGGGAAAATAGCTTCAGACTTCAAGAGGGTAGAATTAGGTTGGATGTAAGGAAAAGGTCTTTTACAGTGAGGGTGGTGAGGCACTGCAGCAGGTTGCTCAGAGTTGTGGTTGATGCCCTGTCCGTGGAGACTTTCAAGGCAAGGCTGGACAAGGCCCTGGGCAACCTGATCTAGCTGTGGTGTCCCTGTTCATTGCAGGGGAGTTGCACTAGATGACCTTTAAAGGTCCCTTCCAACTCTTAAGGATTCTATGATAAGACTGAGGAAGACTGTGTAGAGCTCTGCCTGATAGTCACTGTGGTATTGCCTCCAAGTGAATACTATAGTAGGAGCATATATATGGGGCTAACCTCAAAATACAACCTATTAAAGGAAAAAAAAAAAAAAAGCTTTTTTCTTGTATCTTCCCGCAATCTGGAAGTCTTCACTGCAGATCAGGGTTTAATTATGCTAGTGTTGCACAGATGGAGAGCAAGTATTTCACACCTAAAATAAAGTTTCTTCATGGGTACAAACTGTCAGAGCTAGTGGCCAGTCTGGGAGTTGGTACCCAGCACATCAGGTTGATGGCAAGCTTAGACTCATTAGTTGAGGCAATTTGGAGATAAGAGTGAAAGAAGAAGAAGGGGGTTTATTTCATGCGAAGAAACTTGATTTAGAAAGGAAAACGTCAGAATCTGGGAGAGCTGATTATTGATATTTCCTGAGAAAGATGGGGCTGAGACTGAAGGTTGCACCGCAATGGTGATAGTTAAGGTTCGGAAGTCAAATGTTATGCCTTGCCCAGGTCTTCTACATGGCAGATAATGGCACGTGGCTTTTGTGAAAGGACTGTCCTTCTGAAGATGCCAACGTGACCAAAGCCATCCTGCTTTGTAGGGATTTAAGGTACTGTCAGTATGAGTTTTTGGAACTTTGGAGCTCTAGCAGCAACTTGTTGCCTCAGTTTCTTCTTAGTATAAAGAAACATTGTAGTCATCCATTTTGACTGAGATTGATTTCTTCCATTTCACAGAGCGGAATGACGCATATTCTGCCTGCAGAATGTCCTGTCTTTCTGTTAGATATTACAGCAGCAGAGGTGGTTTGAATGAAAGCAGGGCCCAGGTTTGCTGCTGACTATCCTTGAGTAAATGGTCATGTTTCTTTGCCTCACAATTCCTACCTACTGGCTCACCTCGGGAATCCTAAGGAAGCAGTTTGGAAAGACAGGGTTAATAGTGATTAAAAAAAAAAAAAAGGGAAGGGTTTACACATTTGGAATGCTTCCGCTTGTGTGGAGTCACTTCACATGACAGATCCGTTTGAGTCAAAGCCGTGGTTTCTGTCCCATTGCTGCTCCCATGTGATCAAGGAGGACAGTGTGCTGAGCACTCGGTAATGCGGTGCGCCATGGCATCTCACACCTACACTGCTTGCTTTGAGGTACCTGGGGGTGGGCTTGATGGTGTTCCTAGACAAATGCAGAACTGAGCGGACATGCTTTACATCCAGGTCTGTTAGCAGAAAACTCAGCAACATCTTGGTATGTCCCTTGCTTCCTATTTTTGATGAGTACCACAGCATCAGATGACTGCCATTTTTGGTAATGGCATTTAGAAACTTTTGTGGCTCCTCTCCTGTGCTCTGGACTTTTACAGTGACCATTCATAATCTGCAGCTTCCTATTCCACTTAAATGAACAGTTCCTCTGTCAATTTTCAGGCAGCCATCTAGGTGAAAGACTTTGCAGAACCGAACATCTAGCCTCGATGTCTTTGGGCACACAGCAGCGATCTCGGCTGACTGTTTCTAGACAAACGCCCAACTCTGGTGTTTACTGCTGGGGAAGTAGCAAGTGTCTAATGACATTAGGGAGGAAGCGCTCCTTCCATGGCGTGCAGCTGGAGCGGGCGCTGGTTGCCATGGCAACGGGACGGCTAAATATAGCTGCAGCCGCGGGCTGCAGCGAGCAGGGTGGGCTGGGTGCGGCCTGCTGCCCTCGGGGTCCTCTCTACAGTGCTGCTGCTGTGCTGGGTTGGGAGCAATCGGAAGTGTTTCCTCTGGGTGCCTGTGCACCCCTCCATGCATGCTTCTTAGTTTTACAGGGGAGTCTTGTCGTCCTCAGAAATGCTTAACCCTCATCAAGTCCTGTCAAGCTTCGTCCTCTGTTACGTGCTGTGGCGGTGACTCCTCCAGTCTGAGTGTAGAGAGAGCGCTGCCTTCATCGGATCTAGTTTTCAGTCTTTCACTTCGTGTCATCTTCCTTTTTGCATTATGGGAGGATAAATCAAGATCTTGATCTTTGTCATTCATTAGTCTTTATACTCTTATTGTGGTCTCTTCTTAATAGTCTCTTAGAATATCTGAATTAAACCCTTTCACCTCGCTCATCTATCAGGGCTTTTTTTTCCTCCTTTTCTCCCTTCTCAAACCATCAGGTTCTGTCCTGTGTTGGGAGGGATGGAGAAGCATTCTGCAGACATGGCAGGAGTTGGGTGCGATGGACGTGTCCCTGCCATTCCCTGCCCTCCTCCCCTTGGGCTGCTCTTGGTGATGGCCGCACAAAAGAGAACCAATTCCTTGGTGACTTTAGTTGAGTTCTTCAAGGGAATGGAGAGTTGATGTAGAATTCTGCAAAGGCTGTGATTAATTCACATTATTTTCTTTAGCATGTGCAGTTGGTTTTGTTAATATTGATTTTTCAGCAGCCATTCTGTAGTCTGCTCACATAGCCTTTTTAGCTTTATAAAAAGTTCCTTGTGGTATTCTCCAATCTAGTAACCTCTTAAAAACTGCACGAATACTCTTTTCACTGCTAATCCTCATCTGAGCTCGTGGATAAATATCACAAGCACCACCTGTCTTGATATGAAAAACCTCTAGCATCCACTGGTAGCCTTCTGCTGTTGTGAAAATTCACGATGAATTTGTAGCCTTATTTTCTTCATACCACATATTTGGATCCACGTTACTACGTTTGACCAGCAGAACCTTGCAGGTAACTCCTGTACTCCAAGAACTTTGGCAAGTGTTTGAAGACCTCAATTACTGTGAAATGTTTATTTTCTGTCATGTCAACTGTCTCATTTCTAGAATTAATTCCCACTTGTATCATGGCAGAGGCCATGAATCTGTTGTCACAGCTCTCAAAGAATCATAAAATTTTATTTTTTTTAATTGTTGCTTAAGCTCAGCTGTTTGTTTTTAAGACGGTTTCTTAATTCATTGTGGCAGCAGTGGCATAGGCTATGCGTAGGTGAACAAATGTGATAAGAAACTTGTGAATTTACAGCAGCTGAGCTGTGTGATGACCTGCATGCGTGTTCTTTCTCTGTGCGAGACACAGAAAACCTTATGGTGTGTTCAGGCGAACTGGCTGAGGTCTGCTGTAGGGTAGGAAGAACCAGAGGCAGCTTCCACTGTACCGGACAGTCTGTTACCATCCTCTAGTAGCTTACTTGCACTAAATTTTTTTAATTAATTCTGATTTCTACATAATACTAAGTAACAGGTCTGCTTTTGTATGTAGAACTAGTCACATAGTAGACGTAATCAAAATAGTTAGTGGACTGGGAAATCCAGGAGTCCTAGTGTCTGTCCTAGCGGCACATGCTTTAGAAGTGCTTGACAGAGCTAGCGGTAGCTAGTTTCAGGTACTCTTAACTAAATATTATAGTGGAATACCTGAAGTATTACTGTAATACAGCCCTAAAACAACTGTTCTGAAGTCATCCACTGCATATCTTCTACTTTATATTAAAATACTGCTCTATTTAAGTAGTAGATTCAAATGCTTGCTGTCTTAAAGATCAATCATGAAGGTAACACTTGGAAGATATGTAGACTTATGACAAAAGGAATTATCAAAGTGTAATCCACGTAACAAACTTGTAATTTCTGCCACCTTAACCCAAGGTTTAAAAGTTGCCTTCTGAATTCGTGCCAAATTCTCTTGATTGATTTTTGCATAGTTGAGCTCAATAAACATATACTGGAGCTGGATTTTCTTGCTGTATTGACCTTGGAGTTATTCCTGATTCATACCAGCTATTTGAATACTCGCATTGTGCTTGAAGGCATATTAGTAAATTTCGGTTTAGAATTTGATTGAAGTTTTTAAACACATCTTAATTATCTCAATTGCATCCTAAAGATTTTCTTAGGGCTTGCAGTAATTTTATGAAACACGAAAGGTTTTTTTTATTGTTGCTGCTTATTTCATCAGAATTTGTCTTCACTTACAGATCAAAAGGGGTAATCTTGAACATCTCATCAGCTGCTGGGATGCATCCAACTCCACTGCTGACTCTTTACTCTGCAACCAAGGTAAATATTCCTTTGTACACTGAAATCAAGTGTCAAACATGAGCCAACACTACAGAAATAAATGTTTTGGTGTCCATCTAGTGGTGCTTTCATGAACTTGAAGTTCTAACTTAAAATTTGCTAATAGTGGAAACTGGAATGTCAAGATAAAAACTAATGCAACAGCTTACTGGCGTGGAAACTACTATTTTATATATTACATCACATACATTCGTCATATGACAGTTTTATATACTGCATCGCACACAACAAAGGGTGTTACTGTACCAAGCAGTCTTAATGTGAGGTAGAGAAAGGATGCTGACCAAGTTTAATACAACTTCTTATTTTGAGACTTTGAAACAAGTTTCATTGTCTAGTCTTGTAGAAGATAGATACATATGGTAAGGATGTATGTACATAATATATTTAAGTAAGATTCTTCTGGTGCTTGCAGGAAGCAAAGATTTTTCTTCCTTTTTGATTATTTGCCTTAAGTTTAGCACTTCAGTTAGGAGAAAAGAGAGAGCTCTAGTGCATTGCCAGTACCAAATAATTATCTTCTCTTAAGCTGCTGGCCATATGTCCTGTTAATGTAGCCTAGTATGTGGTTTGTTTGTCTTGCAGTGGGTGGACTATTGGCTTACCTTCTCCCTAGCAGCCACCATAAATTCTGGGTTCTTTGCAAACAGCACTGATACTTAGCCAACATTAAGACGTGGGGCTATCCTACTTGGTATGCAGAACTTTGCACTTCACTCTGTGCCAGTCAAGAAATCTCATGAAGTTTAACAGTCATCAAGTTGAACAGGGTCCCTCTGGACTGAAGCTCTGTTGTGTCAGCCACTCCATCTAATTTTGTCATCTGCAAATGTGCTGAGAATGTACTATGTACCATCATCTAGGTTGCTGATGGCAGATATTGAAGAATATAGGCCTTGGTATTGATCTGTGGGGTTCTGTGCTTGTTACTAGCCAGATGTCAAGCCATTAATCACAGCCTTTTGAGCCTGGTGGTCCAGACAATTTTCTATCTATCCAGCAGTTTGTTCTTTCAGCACATATCTGCTCAACTTCCAAATGAGAATGCTGAAGAAGATTATATCAAATATATGCTCTTTAGACATACAGTATGTTATTACTCTAAATCTACATTTCATGTTAAATTTATTGCTCTGGTTTCTGATTGTGTCAGCTGGAACAGTTTTGTCTTTTTGCAGCCAGGGTTAATTTTTTTCGCAAGGTATGTGCATGAGCTTCTGAAATGTTCAACTAGAAGATCTCCTGTTAGCAAAACATGTGTTCACAGTATACATAACGAATCTAAACGCAAGAGACATTTATGACATGATATTCAAGCAGTATAGCACTATAGTTTTTTTAGATACACCTGACAATTACCTTCAATACTTAAAGAATTTCAGAGTTTAAGCAGAACCTTGATGGAATGTAGGTGCTTTCAGTCAGTGTTGTTCATGTCAGAACAGACTTATGTTTCCTTTAAACTCTCAGCTAAATTTTCATATATCAAGAGAAAAACTTAGCATGCTGTTTTATTTACACTGAAGAAATATTAGTGCAAGTAAGAGATATTTAAGTTTAGAAATTGTGGAAGCCTGAATTAGCTATAGCTGATAAAATTTGCTCTTGAAATAGCTATTTTCTGACAGCACAGTTCTGCTTTAATGTGAAAGGTCACTTCTGTTGTGGCATTGCCTTCAGCTTTATCAAATGATGTGAGCTTCTGATTTTAGAGATAATATACCTTAGGCTGCTTTGCCTAGTCTTTTTTTCAATTAGAATCTCAAATATTCCTCCCTTCCTCCTTAGAAACTCAATTACAGGCTAAGTAATCTGCCTATTCTCAGCACTGCTCATCTTCTACCATAGAAAGATTAGTAAGCATGAAAGTGACTCCACTAATGTAGCTATAGAAAGACTGTATCTGCAATTTCTAGGGTTTTTTCCTCATCTATATAGAGGGGTTTTAAAGTATAGTATCCTCTAGGTCTAAGTCAATGGCTTTGGCTAATCGTCAGGAACATAAGCAGTCCAAGTCTTTAACCTTCATGTGGAGAATTCCCTATTAGATGCTTTAAAAGGAATCAAATTCCTGTTTTTTGACAGGCTTCCCTATCTACCTGCATTAATACCAATGCAAAGTGAAAGATGATTTTTTTTCCCCACCACTTCTCAAGTATTTGGATTTGTTACTAGATATCCAAGGAGAGGAAATTGGTTCTTGTGTGCTGCGTTTATCTGCTTATTCAGAGGGTTCTTATTTAGAGATCATTCCTAGGATTTTTTAAAGTTATAGGCTGTTGGAGCACTTTTGAGCTTCCGGAGGTAAA